>JAHREE010000287.1:1396842-1628904 GCA_033628505.1 Tringa tobata
TATTTATATTTATTATAGTAGTATTACATAATATATATAGATATATAATTATACATATATATTTAAACAAAACAAATGTTTTTCAGTTTGTGAATTAATCAACTGATTACATTTGATCATTTAAACACAGATAGTTACAGGAAAATAGAAGTATATTGTATATGTATGACTATGTATATTCACATCTATATAATTAAGTTCACAGCCCAAGCAACAGTTGCAACCTTCACAGTCAAACTTCCAACTAGACTCACTAACAGTTCACCATTCAATTAATATCAGAATGATATAATTAGCAAGCCAAGAAAATCTATCCAAAATACGCAAAAGAAAAAAATAAGACAGCTAAAAA
Organism: Tringa tobata; assembly: GCA_033628505.1. NCBI lineage: Eukaryota > Metazoa > Chordata > Aves > Charadriiformes > Scolopacidae > Tringa > Tringa tobata. Next base: position 1,397,195 of record JAHREE010000287.1, read on the forward strand.
TAAGTAATTTGTGAACCAAATACTGTTTGTGGCATGACAGAAGTGGTTATGCAACTATAAACAAAATTATTAACATGAGAGGCCTACATATAAAGGGAAGTTATGGTAACCTTTAAACATGTGGTGTCTACACGCTTCTTCCTGTGCAATTTGAACACTGGCTGAGTAACAGAGCTTTTTTAAACTGGTAGTTCAGAGGCTGCATTCCAAATTACAGACCGGACTTGATAGAAGTCCATTTTAACAAACTCAGTAAACTTGAGGCTATGGACATCTTTGCTAAAAATGACTGCAAATGGCAGGGGAAAACCATTTTGCTTCAGGGTATCAACATTCACATTAGCGCTGACTACAGCAATCAGCTGATGCACATTAGAGAGGGGTTATCCAAGGCACTAGTCTGAATTTCTTTGTTCTTTAGGGAAAGCAAATCTGGTGTCAAACTTTGTGGGTTTAGCCCATCTCTATTACATGTTCTGAAACCAGAAGGAAACACTGGTTTGCTTCACAGTAATAACAAACAGAAAAAATATGAAAGAATTGGGATAAACTAGAGGAAATTCAGGGCATGGTTCAGAATTGCACTGCTCCCATGTCATGCTGTAACCACGAAGTGTTCTGCTCAATGGATAGCAAAGCCAGAAGTGACTGCAGTGTAATCATTTATGCAGGTTGAAGCATGATCTGATATACTGAACAAAAGAAAGGCATTATTGAACATCAAATTTACACGGGCAGCTTCTTACATTCATCTAATACCTTAACAATTTGTGTCCCTGTGGTTAAGTTATAGACCCAAGTAGAAAGTTAACCAGTTCAGTAAAGTGATAAATAGCAAAATCTTGAATAAGTCACAGAGATGTGGAGATCAATTTTTGCCTCAATTTCACTGAAGTAAATGAATGTAAGACTGAGTGACCCAGAAAACAATGTCTTTTGTGCCTATTAAGTGGAAAAATTGTGTTGCTAAGAAAGAATAAAAAAGCAGGAGAAACGTGGAGAAGGAAGAAACCCTAGGACAAAAAGAAAAAAGAAAAGAAAAAAAAAACAAAACCTGTTATGGTAAATGTTAGTTACAAGGGTAGATTGAGAGATCTGCTTTTGGCATCTCCAGTCTCAAAACCTTGTATTTCTCTTGTAGTACAAAGGAAGGTTAACACTTGAAAAATTGACACTGAAATGGTGCTACTATCCAATCAACATGGACAAGTGTTGATGGTTTGATTTCTGAGATGTTTAAAATCCACTTTATGAAAATTCATGTTTTCAATATTTTGCCATTCTCACCATCTTCACTAGAAGGGTTTTGCCAGCATTAACAATAAATGTGGAGGAGGAAAGTATTATTTCTGTTTTTGAGGGCAAAACTGGCAGAGAGAAGCTAAAATCACTTGGCAAACAAGTTAGGAACACCAGACAAAAGCATATGTTGAACATCTCCTAGCTTACTGTCCAACTCAGTGCTGAAGCCAGTAAAGTATTTTTAACAATGGAAATTACAGTAACTGATTCAGTCACATGGATCCTACTTCCTCCAGATAATTCATGATCATGAATGCCATTTACCACATTGCTTCAGCATGGCTATGAAGATAAGAAGAATAAAACTGGAGGAAAGATGCACTAAGATTACTCATGCTACTTTCATATTTATGCGGATTCTTATTCTGTCACTCACTCAGTGCCTTCTGAATACAAAATATCCCCAGTAAGAAATGGCAAAGTTTCTGTACCAAGATCTCAATAGAAGCCTGGGATGTCTGGTGTAAAATTACCCATTCCTACCCAGAGTCATAATGAACCCTTTACATGTCTGCCTACAGCTGTATCTTGCTGTGACACTCACCTCTGTTTTAAAAGCTGTTTGTTGTCCTCAATAGTTATACTGTCAGCTTGCTCCTGCTTGAAAACTTCAAAAGCTTCCTGACATCCAAGCGACATCCTTCCTCCTGTCCCAAGACAAGAAAAAAAAAAGGGGGAACTACTTTAGAGTCATTAAAAGACAGACATTTTGCATTTATTTAACTTCTATTTCGACAAATACAGCAAGTCAGCCCAGGGGTCTTAAAGCACCCAGAAGCTCAAGATCAGTGCTCCACCAATGGGGAAGTATTTTTGACAAAAGATTTCTCTTATCTGAGAAATCAATTTAATTTCACTTAATTTTTCTGAAGTCTGAATGTTTGGGCTGTATAATTTCTCAAGACAACTTAAAATGTTCATAAGTAAAACTTCAAAGGTTTAAAATATGTGAAATAGTCTTAAGTGTGTGGCAGAGGTATTTTCACAAGAGCAAACTGCAATTTGCCTCTATTTCTTTCATCCATGTTTCTTATTGGCCCCTAAACATACCTTGAATATTATCAGTATTCTTGGAAGAAAAAAATTCAGGCTTCTTTTAATTATGTATGTTTCATCCCTCTTAGCGAATGTTTTTCATCCCCTTTTAAATGAAGCAGGTATTACACCTACAAAAAAGGTTTGCTCCTGCCTTTTACATTTTCAACATGATGTTTGTTTCCTTTTGTGTGCCAGAAGGTCAAGACCTATTTGGCCCCCAAATCTCTTAAAAAAATCACTACAGAAAGGTATCACTGTCTGTATTATTTATTAGTTCTCAGTGTGAGATGATCTAGAGATCCAAGTAAGAAATCATGCATCTGTATTATCATTAACAAAAAAATTCAAATGCTTGAGGAGAACGAAAGATTACACCATCATCTGTGTTACCATGAGTACACATATGTCAATAAATAAGCAAGGAGAAAGGATGAGACTTGCATTTAAATAAATCACAGTAATGAAGATAGTTCAGGAGCAGAAAGGGCAAGGAATTTCACATTAAAGCTGTGAAAAATGCAAAATAGCTCCACCTCTAATTCAACCTCATGGTTTGAAATTAAACCTCAAAATGACATTCCTTAAACTGTAATTTGATAATCCTTAGGGGTTTTTTTCCGCTCTAGAGTCTTTCTTCTTTACTTCCTTCCTGCTTCAGAGCTATCGAGACCCCTCATATCCATTGTGCACAAAAGCTATAAAGTTTCCTGGGAGTTCTGCTGCACAAGAGTTTTCTATATGTTTTGCGCCAATGGATCAGCATTACCAATAACATACGCGTGCATGTATATCAATTATTTTCCAGGCTACCCGCTTTGCAATTTTGGAATAAGAGGGGATGACACGTTAACAAAACATAGCGAAACAGTTTGGGATATTCAACACTGGGATGCTACACCTTACTGGGGTCTAGATCCATAAGCTGTATTTAAGTGTTACTCCAAGTATGTTCTGCTATCCCTCACCATGCTTATAATATCAGGAGTACTCCCCACTGACTTCGGTGAGATTTCTGTGGTGCATTATACTGTTTACAGTGAAGGCTGGTAAGAAAAACTAGCACTCAGGGTTCAATAATCAGTAAAAGTTTAAAAAACTTTATTCAAAATGTAGTAGAAAAATTTGCCCTCTGTTTCAGTCAAAAGAATCAGCACATCTGTTACTAATTTAAAAATTTTGAGTTGAGAATAAAACCACCAGGAATGTTTGAATGGCAAAGCATGCAGAAATGCTCCACCCTTTTTGAATAAGAAAATCAAAGAAAGATACAGTGCTGTCTTTATTGCTCTGTGATCCAAAGGAGCAAGAGGATTTAGGAAAATATATTTTTCTGTGATGATGACCTGAGAATATAATGTTCATGTTTCATGCTTGCCTTGAAGAAAAACAGACAGCTTTGCAAGCAGAATTTTACAGCACATTCATCCCATCACTAGCACTAATTTTAATATGCAGCCTGAATTGACCCTCTAGAATTGCTTTTGTTGCAGAAAAAGTTTGCATTAAGTGCAGACAGCCTGGATGAAATTCATGGCTGAGCCTAAAATAAACAATGAAACACCCTTAATCATACGTAACTCTGCAATGTAAAGTATTTAACCCTTCTGGCAATGTGCTGCCTTTGAGAGAAGAAGTAAAAACAGTAGAAGTAAGGTTGGAAAACAAAACTATGACTGATTATTGCTTATGCCTGACAGAAATGCATCAACCAAAATTAAAGGTAATCTGATAATCATTTTCCAGCACTATATTAGGAGGCAGCAGATTTGTACAGCCAAACAAATCACACAAAAATAGATCCCCAGAACTCCTAGGAAGGGGAAATTTTTTGGTTTATACAGCCCATTTTAAGAAAATACAGAAGTATATGAAGTAGTAAACAATGACATTCTGAAAATGGTATCTAAGGAAAGGAGCTTAAAAAGGACCATTAAGATTTACCTCAGCATAATATGAGCATAAAAAAAGCTACAAAGAATGTTGCAGCCTGTGGGTGATCACAAAGATATTTAGGATGACAATAAGGGAATACAGTAACGTTAATACTAGTAAAAGACTGCAAGAAACACTGCAAGCTTAAGGGTGTGGCTGTGTCTTCATTCTACTCAGTAATGAAGATTATTCCTTCTCCATGGATGATGTATCTTCAATTATGCTATTAACATTTCCTTAAATTATCTATAATGACCTCCAAGTGCAAAGGTGCACTAACATGATTGGCATGCTGTTTCTCCTGGGCCTAATTCAAACAAATAAGCTATGTTCTTTTAAAGCAAGTTGTTATTGAATTTCTGTTTTCCTCTAACTGTAATTGAAACTTGTATATATAGAAATACATATATGACATGAATAAAAGCAGAATTGAGAGAAGAAATGATTGATGATAACCCTTTTTTTGGCAAGATAGTTAACAATTCATCTAAAACTGTTAGAGTTGTAGAAAATAATTTCTTTTACCCTTACAATCAATCTCTCCTCTTCTTTAATACTGTGGCACAGTGTTACAAAATAAATATTTGAAAATCCTTATCTGAGGAAGAATCATCATATCCTACAGGATGAGAACCAGGAAACACATGTCATCAAGTCATTACAATGTGAACTGGAATAATCATTACCATAAAAATAATTCAGATCATTGGAAAAAGCATAAAAACTTGCAATCACATTCACAAAACCCCAGTGGACAGGGTTGTGTTAAAAAGTGATAAATTTTGTATCAACTTAATTTTAATTATACCTTTCCTGTTAGTCTGTGTAAATTGGTTTTAATATTGAAACACTCACAAATATGCCTAACTCACAATGTGAAATTTACAGCAAAGCCATCATTATTTACAGCAAATTCAAACAGTGAAATTTTGGGAAGACTCAGGTTTGATCCACATCCTGAATTTAAATGTTTAAGAATGTTCTCACTGAAGGTTTGATTTCAGTCTGTGCTCCTATCCAGTGTACTCCACCAACTTTTACATCAACAACAACAAGATCTGAAATGACCAACAAATACAAGGCTTGCTGTGATATTGATAATGGGCTAAACTCTTGACATCAGTAATAATTCAAAATACACTGACCAAAAATGTAATAAGGCTTTTGGATGTGGCTGACTACTTTTTGAGGTGATGTGAAAAGATCAAACATTTTCAAGACTCAGTTGCATGCCTACAGCAGGTAGAACCTTGCATATCAGCAAAGCCCCTGGCAGATATTATGCACCCTATTCTATCACCAACTAATTTAGAGATGACTCATTCTATGCTGCTACAGATACAAATGCTATTTACAGCCATCCTAAACAACAACTGTTTGGTGCCTCACAAAATTTAATTAGGAAAATAAGTTAAAGGAACACGTAGGGTATAGTGTGGCACTGGGTGTTCAACTGCCAGAGAAATTATAGGGCTGAATTTAAAGTTAACTATTTTTTAAGTGAACTATTTTCAAGTTAAATAGTATCCACTGGGATTACTCAAGGACTCTATCTGAGTAGGTATGAGCATGCAAGTGTATAAACTTAGACCTTATTTTGTTACCACAAGTGATTGAACGTAGTCGTACATATTTAAATGACCATGCAGATTTTTAAGTGTATCCAACACCCACAAATCCTATTGTAGCTTGCTTTAGCAATCCGAGTTTATAAACACTGGAAAAATTTTAAGGAATTTAGTGTTTTTTCATAAAGATGTCAAGCATGCTGAAACTGGAAATGGCACTTCCACTACCACTTTTTTGGTTTGTTTGTTTGTTTGTTGAAACAGGGTTTATTGCTCAGAGGGAGAAGACCCTCATTAAGTTTAACGTGTGAAACCCACAGAAAACATTTACATTGCTCTTCAGTTAAGTATGGAAAAATCTGTCAAATAATAGCATGAAATGGATATTTTCTCTGTCAGAAAGCAGAATCACAGTGTCTCCTCACAACCCCACCTTCTAACTAGATTTTGGCCCTGGTACGAGAGCTCCAAAGGGGTTCCCAGCAGCCCTCATGCTCAAGGCTTCCTGTTTAACCTGTAAAAAGAATTGGAAACAACTTTCCAGGAGAGAAGAATTAAGATTGCAAGTTGAGCTGGTCTGAGGGAGGAATATTAAGACTGTTAACAAAAGCAAACTCTTGGGAATAGCTGTTCAGATCATGTATTATGATGAAAAAGGCATCTGTCCACATATCTGCCCACATATCTGTTTTGCAGAAACTACATTTCTACAGTAGAAGACTTTGTCTTTGCATTCCTACTAAGTGCTCTACTGGACAAGAATTGCCAACTTTTCCATTGAAATCAATAGGAGCAAAAAGTTCCCTTGGCTCAAGAAAAGCTCTCATTCAAGTGAGGGTTGTGTGTAGAATTTCAGGATGGCAGCTAGTGCGAATTGTGAATCTTCATGCTTACCAAGACTGTCAAACTGTTCATACTATTATGTATTTCCTCTTATTCTCAAATACGAAAAAGGGAACTGTGGACAATTCCAAATGAAACTAAAGACAAATTGTTTGGTCTTAGAAGTGCTTGCATGTAAGCATAATTCATTACGTCTTTACCAGGATTCCTCAAGATATTATAGCCATCTGTTCACTATGGAAAAAAGTAGATGTAATAGAGTAAAAGAGCTTGGGAACAATGAATCAACAAAGAATAAATAAATAAAAATAGGAACATAAACCCCAAAGCAATATACAATATTTCTCCACTGCTCAGCTAAATTCTTCATGAAAAGCATGTGTATTACACATGGTTACCTTCATTAGACTGCAATTAAAAAATAGGAAAGACATAAAACAAGGTTGCTCATGGTACCTCTGCATTGTTGAACTACAAACATAGTCTTTGGGAAAGTTAAAAGCCTCAAAGGAAAATAAGAACATTCAGACTCAATGAACTAACTAAAATGTTGGCATAATGTAATTTCTCTGACTCTGGAGTTTCTTTGTTTATTTACGGGAAGGAAGGGGGTAAAATGAACAGTTTTTTGAGATTATGAGCATGTTTATTGTGGTAGTGAACATTGGCCTAGGCAGGTCAGACTGCACTCCACAAGTGAAAACTTCTACTATGCAAATCCTTTAGTTAATTGGTGAACGGGTCATTTACCTAGACATAATTTTATCCCCATGAAAATAAATGGATTGACAAGAAAAAATATCCCATATATGCTGAAATAATTTATAAACAGAAGAGAAATCACCACTAAATTAAACATTGCAGATTCTTAATAGAAAAGAACAAACTTGTAGAGGAGCTGTCGGACACAAATCAAAGACAAGTACCACCTCTACTGCAATGAATATTGTTAGAGGAGACATAATCACTAAAACCAGGATTGCTTTAAGATTACTAAATAAAAGAATAAAAATGAAATGTTACATACAAGACCAACTTTGTAACAGTCAATTTTTATAAATTTCAAATGGAATGTTTCCAAAACCAACCCCAAACTCAACCACATACAACAATGCCATTAGGAGTAGTTTTTTACATTAATTAATATTCCTTTGCAGGAATAATAAGGCAAATATTGAAGTGCATTTCAAAAACAAAAATTAAATTAACTATAAACTTAATTTAAACCAAGATGAAATTGACTATTTTAATATTGTCCAAGACCACAGAACAACAACAAAATTCCAAAAGGGATATGATAGCTGAATTTAATCATGTTGACTTTCTTCAGTTTCATTATTTTAAGAAATCTCAGGTAACAGTACAGGTAAGAAAAATATTTTTCATATTAACTCAGCTGTATGATTTTAATAGCTCTACTTGTGCAACAAAAGCCCTTTGAAGTTTAATGCCTAATGACAGTCAGAAATGCAATTTTCAGCTCCTTACTGACATGTGGTAAGTTTGATATCAGATTGAACCTTAAGGTGATCTCAATGTGAAAAGATTGAAGCTATTGAAATCTCTTTCTCTCATTTTCCTCTTCTGGAAAATTAGTTTCTTTACATGTCAAATGTTGCAAAGCTCCGTGCTAGTGAGAATTACTGGATAACAGCAACTTAATATACTGTCATCACCTTCACCTGATACAGCACCTATTTTCTCAGGTTGTGTTCGACTCATTTAAAAGAACCGTTTTGGTATGATTGTGTTTCTGTTAGTTACGGATTTTAATAATTTCTCAAATTATATGGCATGGCTTCAAGATGCTGTAGAATATCTGCGCTAGCATTAATCATTTACAGTGTGCCTACTTTTATGTTACCTGATTATGCTTTTATATTTTCTTTGAAGACCAAATGGGGAGCAGAGTTATCAAATTCAAAGTGGGAACAAAGAAGCCAAGGGCACAGTTAGACACTACTTAGCATGAACAAAAAGTTTGCAGATATCAGCAGTGAGGAACGAAGCAGTATATCTATTGAGACAACTGAATTTTTCTCATGCTTTGATACCAATATTACTGCAGAAATATTTTACATTTCATGTATGACAGCTTGTATGTCTCAAAAGAGAAAAAAATAATTTTCAGCTACTATTTGCAACCATTTACTTCTTTAAAGCTGCCTGTGAGATCATATTTGATTGTATAATACATACACACATTGAAAGTCCTTAATTAGGAGGTACAAAGAGAGAGCCTGAAATGAAGCATGGTAAGCTTGGCAGAAGCTCAAGGGCTGGATACAAAGGAAAATATGAAGTCAAACCCACAAGAACTTTAGGAGACCCACCCAACGGTGCTGTCACTTCTAAATAAATAAGATTCACTTTTGCCAACGTTGGAATCACACATTTCGGATAACTTCTCATAAAATGGAACATATCTTATACTGTATTGCACAGTTTACATTAAACACTGGATATTAGAAATAAACTGTGCATTTCCCTCTCACTGTAGGAGTCTAAATCTGTTTACTTCAAGAGTTGATGCAATTGTAAAAATTTTACTAAATATAAGAAAAGGCCAATACATTAGGCACCTGAGTCACTTACCAACTTTAGACTCCTCTGCTTAAGATAAAGGTTTCAGTTAAGACTGAGCAATAGCAAATTAAATGGGTATGTTTTGACATCCTTCCTGTATTTGCCATGTTGCAGTAGCAACATTTACTGCCTCTGTTTTAGATCCAAAAAAGGGCTTTTATGTTCAAAAAACTTGTCTGCCTTTTTCAACTAGATCTAATTTTTTTTAAAAAATATAGAATACTCTTGATATCCCATCCCATCATTCCTCATTTTTAGAAAAATGACTCCAAATGGTAGAATAAGAATATTTTAAGAGCTCCACCAAATGACAACCTACATCAATGGAGTCATGACAGCTTGGACCAAAAGCAAGTGAAGGTTTTTCTTAAGGACATCTGTAGAGATCTGCATGTATTTTTGGTGCCTGGAGAATCGTCTCCACCACCAATCTTGTCGGTAACACCATAAACCACAAAAGAGGCATATTTCATTTTCCACGCAGTTTAGCAGAGGAAAAATTACTTGTTATAAACATCAATCTGGTTTTGGAAACTTACTGTACTTTTAATTTCATATTACATTTTAGCTTTATTCTTTATTAAGATACTGAGGTTTTCTGAACTAGAACTCCGTATGCACTACATTTTAGGTAGAAAAGAAGAAAGTGTCTATAGTGGATACACCATCAATTAGTACCAGCTTGGAGCTATCTTAATATTTCAGGCTATAAACTGCAGGAGTGCTGGAGCTGCTTCATGAGAAATAGGTTTGGCTTGTTTGTTGTTGTTTTTTGTTTTTTTTTTCCAGCTGGAATTCCAGCACCAAAAGAATGGGTTATGCTGAGGTAGAGAGTTGAGACAAGAAACTATGTCTCCTATATGAACTATAAACATATGAACATATAAACTATATGAACTACAACTCCATTGTAAGCTACCTCTTCTCACCAGTTAAAAACTTAGATTAACTAATTTTAAAATTTGGTATGTATTTACATTCAAAATGAATGAGCTTTAGCAATCCCATTTCTTATTCCTTTTGGCAGCGGAAAATTAGCAATTAAGAAATACGTGAAACTTCTTCATAAAAGAATGAACTTTGATTCTTGCTCTGTTGAAGCTATATTGGAATTTTCCTCTGAGAATGAACATGGTAACCTGTTGTGTACTCATGTCCAAGCTTTGAAATGTAATTAGGGCATGTTATCCTCAGCAATGACCACACTAAATTTCAAGCACTCAGCTACTAAAGAAGTATTTTCTCCCTTTCTGAACAAGTCCTGTAACCGCTACATTACAGAGAGCATCCCCCCTTTCTCATGTAGTTGGCGATGTTTTAAATAACAGTAGTCAAAGCAGTCAATATATATTAAATGTACTCTAAATATACACATAAAATTGAGCCTTCAGAAGTTTTAACTAATCTTCTCAGTACTGAAGACTTCTAGACATACATTTTCCAGTTCAGCATAGTCAAAATGGAAATCCTGTGCACATACAACAGCAGAAGTTTAGAGAACACTTGTGTAACTTTTCTCAGGTGCCTGCATGCTCTTAAACAGCTACCATAAGCGTAAATTGTTGAATTCTCTATAGAATTAAGCACATTGTACTTCCTGTGTTACACAAGGGGTGCATTTTAGTAAGCCAAAGTAGTTGGTAGTGCATGCCGAAAGAGCATGGTTACTACCAGTATCTCTAATGCATATTTTTTTCATTTTTTTTGAAATAGGAGACAAAGTTGAAAAGGAGGAGATAAAGGGACCTGGACTCACAGAAAAAAACCCAAATTGTCCAACTTCTTTCCCGAATGTTCACTTCAGCATTTCAAAACTTTATCAAATTCTTCTTCTAAACCTTTTAGCTACCTTTAGCTAAAACTTCAGCTCATTATTTGGACTTTCATCAACTGTTAAAGGCTTTCTATCTCTTTTTATACCTCTTTTGACCACACCTATTTTATTTTGAATGAAAAAAATAATAAAATCTATCTTGAAGGATTTAATTGTAAAGGAAATACTAAATCTTTGTACACCATAAAAAAAAAAAAGAGAAAAGATTCTGAATGCTATATAAATCCTTTTAAACTGCTTTTGCCAAACAAAAGTATAAGTGTACTTGCCTTCTGAATCAGTGTTAACATAGTCTAGAAGACTCAGGAGGTTTAAATAAAGCTATAATTTACATTTTTAATAAAAGATTTTGATGGATGCCTCTATCAAAAATGTTTTATTTAAAATTAAAATTATAGCTTCTAAAAGTTATTTTTACCAAAGTAATACTACTCACTAAAAATAGGATAAAGTAGAACAAATAGTTTAGGATTCAAATCCATTTTGGTGATAATAATGACAAACAGCATGCACATTACATTTTTAAGAACAAAATTACACAACACATTCATACTATTTACTTTTACTATTCTAAGAATAGTAAACAGATTTCTTCAGCAGAAAGACAAATTTTAACTTGAACATTCTTAATGTACCATAGAAAGTTTACTTAAGTTCACATGGTTTTGAGTTACAGCCATTAGCAATCATTGTTTGCGACAGGATAAATCCTGGCTCTATGGAAATAATGATAAATTAATCAAAACGTAAAGGATTTTAACTATATATTTTAAGTAGTAAACAGTTTTGTGACAAAAAATGTCTAAAAAGTTGATCAAATTTTTAGGATACCAAAATGCACTTCTATCAAGACCTTTTGCAATGCTGCTGAAAACCGTTAAAAAGAAAGTAATAGATCATTTCCATCCCCAGTAATTTCATTTTGTAGGGAGAAGCAAAGAATGGGGTATCTTCCCTTTGGCTTTATTAAAATTCTTTTGCCTGCCAAGACTGAAGCCATTGGTTGTTCCCAGTGGCACTGGATATTCATATTGATTGAATGTGAGCTGTATATTAAACATATATGTACTGATCTTATGTTTAACTGCTGCATTCTTGTACCGGGCTACCTGAAGCGTAACATGGAAAAAATGCCTTAACGTCAAAGACAACAAGAAGGACTTCTATAAGCACATAGGTGACAAAAGGAAGGCCCCCTGCTGAATCAGGTGGGGGACCCAGATACACAGGACCTGGAAAAGGCTGGGGTACTGAATGCTGCCTTTGCCTCAGCCTTTACTAGGAAGACCAGCCTTTAGTTATCCCAGGGAGGAAGTCTGCATTAAGGAAGACATACCCTTCATGGAAGAGGATCAGGTCAGGGAATACTTCACCAAACAGGACTTATGTAAGTCCACAGGCCCTGATGGGATGCACCCATGAGTGCTGAGGGAGCTGGATGATCTTATTATGGGGCCATTCTTGATAATCTTTGATCAATCAGGATGACTGTGAGAAGTGTGAAAAGACTAAAGTAAACATCATTCCTATCTTTAAGAAAGGCAAGGAGGACCCAGGGAACTAGGCCAGTCAGTGTCACCTCGATCTCTGGAAAGGTGATGGAGCAACTAATCCTGGAAACCATTTCCAGGCACACGAAGGACAAGAAAATCATCAGAAGTAGACAGCATGTCTTCACCAAGGGGCAGTGACACTCTGCCAAGGATTCCAACAAATAAAATAGGATAAGATTGATGTAACAATCGTGCTGAAGAAATGGAAATCAAATCTTCAGCATCGTCTCAGAGACAACAGCAAGTTGAGCTCTAAAATTTTCATACCCACAGGCTATTTTCTAACTTCACGGTAATTTCTTTCCTACCTTATGATTCTTTTTATGATTTTATGACACAACAAATTTTAATTTTTCGCTTCCATTATCCTACTTAGAAAGCTGCTTCTGAATTCCTCATCTGTGATGGATATAAACCTTCTAATTTATTGCCTCATCATACTCTTTACCATTTCACATCAATTTTATATTTTATAATCACTAATACTGTTTACTACATGTAATTTCTCTCTGCTTGATATTTACTCCAAATGGTTTCATAATTCATAGTTACATTTCCCTGCGACTTTCATTAAAAAAAGTAAGGGTTTGACTTCCAGTTCTAAAACAACACAACATTCTGAATGAGATCGTACCCACAACTTGTTAATTGAACAAATAAGCAACAGCTCTTTCTTTACACCCTAAACTCATGACTTTTTAGTTAGTGGGATTTGATTTCATCTCATTTTGCTTACTGTAATCCATAAAATCATGTAGTCCTTGCAAAATGATCCTTTTGGAGGTCTGTGCCACCAAAAATAACCCCAAAACCAAAACAAAAAATCCACAAACCCCTCTGTTATTTATCATAACTTTTTTAATGCATAAAAATATCCTTGCTACATGGGAACTCCAAGCACGGACATATATCACACTTTTGTTTTGTGCTTGCTGAAGAATTTTGCTTTTGTGATTTCACAGAAGAAAAGGTTCTGATAAAACTTTCCAGCTATTCATCTCCTCTCCTCTGCAACACTGCCTAGCAGAATTGTTCATATGAGTACTCCCTCACTGGTTTCAGTCAAAATTTATCAATTTATTTTAACTAGTAAGTCTTTGCTGATCTAATAAAGCACAGATAGGTGGATAGGACAGAAGCACAAAGTCTGGCAAGTATGGATCACCAGGGCACTAACCTCAGCTGGAAGAGGAGCTGTATCTATAGTAACCTCAAGGAAGGCTGGTGAGAAGGAGCCATGTGTTAAACATAAGTGGGACTGCATGGTACAGACACAATCTCCAGGTATATGCTGCTTTGGCCATTCTTCCAATACAGCTCAGGTCAAGAAGTTCTAAGATAGGTCTGTAGCTTTTATTAGAACTGGTTTACAGACAACTTTGAAAAGTTGCATTTTGATAAAAACGCAATCAGACTTTACTAGTATATCAACCTAAGCAGAGAAACAATCATGTATATTGAATGGAAATTCTGCTTTTACTGCCAAAAAAATAACTGACAAACTCTATGACAGCTAAGCCCTTGTGAGGTGATTTTTATTTCTGGTTATAAATCAGTAAGACTTTAATTATTGTTACCCAATACCTACTTATATGCTTCTAAGTTCCTAATGTGACAACAGAGTTTCTATCATCTTATTATATTCACTGATACCACCTCCCCACTCCCCCTTTAGTTACTTTAGGTATGACGATACTTCTGCTCTGCAATTTCACAACAGAGTTTAAAAATTGTCATTGTAAAGCCACAGGACAACTGCAAAAGGTTAACTATGTAGATGTAGTATTTTCTTAATGTTGATATATAATAAATTGAACACTCAAAATGTGTAGCTTCCTGCTTCAGTGCAGTTCAAAAACTGAGTTAATGAAAAAATCCCCCAACGCTAAAATGTTTATGCATGTTTGAGTGAAGGAGGATGGAAGTTGAGCTAAAGTGTTATCAGGATCAATGAAAGTTAGTATTGCATCACCCAGTCCTATGTATCAGCTAAAGGCCTCTAAAAATGTGTGTGATAAATTTGGTAGTTCTTATGTATAAGGACAAATGTGTGAACACAAAATGATGCAAGCAAAAACCTCATTGCTTATCTCAAGACTAAAAGTAATATGTGGTAACAATTATGTTTTGTGGTGTCTCTAGTTTAGACTGCTTGAAGGAAATAGAAACTGCTTGAGAAATTTCATTAATATTACAGAAATATTTCTGGAATTCAAGCAAATATCCTTGTTTATTCCTCTTGGCACAGGTACTCCTCACAGAAGAACAAGAAACATTTGGAAAAAAACAACCAAAAGGATTCTAACAACCCATCCGATTTGGAAGCAATACTTAAAACTCTACATTTTAAATTGAAGATGTAATTTAAACCAGGAATATTAAGTTTCCCAACTAGTACTGTCACTTCATGAGCTTGGCAACTTAGTTTCAATTCAGCATTGGTGCAATTTCTGTCTGTCATTTCCCCAAACTTCACTGCTATGCATTTTGGAGTGTGTCATTAAAAAAAATAAAAAAGGAGATAAAAGAATTTGCATTACAAACAAACAAATAAACAAAAAACCTCACCTGAAATACAATCTTTAATTTCCAATATTATAGTGAAAATATCCACTCAAATATATACATATCTCTAGGTCTAAAATTACTAATAGTGAATGTGAGAGCTCCCCACTGCCGGTCATGTCATCTTCATATAGCCAAAAATGGATTATTCTTTACTACACAGTACTACAAGATCTCAAAGCCTCTTCCCTTCAATCCAGGGATTCACCTGGACCTTTTCCTCTTTGCACATCCATTTTTGGAGCACAGTACACCCACTCCAGGTTGATGAATGAGGAACAACCTTTATGTCTAACTATAGTACTGCACCCAGAACCAAGAAGGAACAAAGGGGAACAAAAGAGGAACGTATTAATTAAAAATTAATTCTCTGCCTGATAACCTCAGGGACACAACACATCAGAAGAAGCACAGGGTTGAACACTGCTTACACTATCACTACTGCAAAAAGCTGAAATGATGTGGTTTTTTTTTTTTTTAAATATGCACTTTAATAAAGAACTACTACTTAATAATAACAAATTTTATATTTTGAGCTCAGAGTCAAAAAGCTATGAGGACTGTAAAAAATACTGGACAATTTATTCCCAGTCTTCCACAGTCTGCAGGTGAAATCCCATGATATATATTGGGCTGCTGAAATGATTAAGATAGTGATTAAAATAATGATTAAGATTCTTTGAGGGCAGATCTGCTGCAGAGAATGAACTTCTCTGTCTTACCAAAGGGAGAATGAATAAGCAGAGACAGCCAAGACCATATAATTGCTGCTCTAATTTGATCAAAAGATCTGTGCTATTCACATTATTTTCTGTCCTCAGAAAAAACATTAGTAAAAATCATGTCAGCATTTAAAATATAATTTTGAAACATAAGTGTATATATTAACTCCAAATTTGATCCTGAAACCTCACCATGGTAAAATGAAACTTGATCAAGTTTCTATCTTAAATTGTCCCTAGAGGCAGGAAGTGCCTTCTACCCTGCAGTTATGGGTTGGTGTAGTCTATCCCATTAACAGTAAGTCCTGCTGCCCTAACAATAAATATCCACATTCAGCAAAATAATAATTCCTTGTCTTTATGTGCAGCAACCATTCCCCATGAAATAAAAGTCAGAGAGCAATATGAAACTGCAGTGTGGTAAAATAAAGCCTAGGAATTGGCAACATCTACTTGCTTATAATAATTCACAGAATGTTTGTCTTCCAGAAACCTATCAGTGCATCTTCAGCAATTTCTTGATTATTTATCTTTTGAGAGGATGACTATTTATAGAAATATATATTATCTTTTAAACTCCATGAATGTACCAAAGATTATAGTAGTCACAGATCATGTACTATTAGATGGGTATCTACACTATACAATTACACTTTTTTTTTTAATCATCCTTAACACTAGAGTTAGAAAGTAAATTAATTTAGAAACTATATTCCTGATCTTGCAAATAAACATGCACTGGCATTTTTTGCCTCCAGGTACACTCATGGAAATCAGAGAGACAGCTCAGATAGGTACATGCACACATGGATAAGCATGAAGATGCAAAATCTTTCTCCTTCCAGACAATGAACAAGTGAAAAAAACCAACCCTCTAATATTAGAAGGGAACCTTCTTCCGCATGTTAATTATTGTCTTCTGTTTCTGAAATTTGAAAAACTCACAGTTTAATCAAAACTCATGACATTCTTGTCCCAGTGATATTAATGGCAAAACTGATTGCTTACAGAGGCAAGACTCCCCTGTTGATTCTCTCTGACTCATCATATGACAGAGGTTTTCTCTTGAAAATTCAATGGTCTCAGTATCTATGTTAGAGAACTTCACTTAAAAAAATTAAAATCATGTAATGTAAAGTATTTGAGTGAAATTCCATTTCTTATTGGCAGAATTCCCACTGTGAAAAGTTACTTCTTTCAATTCCTTTTCACCAAAATTTGTAACCAACTGAACTACATGATTCATTTGCAGCAAAGGATGAAAGGATAATTTTTGCACCAATAACCTCTGTAGCTCTAAATCTGCTTATGTCAAGACATAGAATTAAGAGTGGTTTTGCCCTTTGGAAATCTGTTGAAATAAGTGACTATCACTAGAAAAATAGCATAATTCTTCCTGAATGCCAAGTACACTATGTTTATTTGATGGCTTTAAACTGCTTGTTTTTCTTAAGATCAAAATGGGACAATATATTATGGAAATTCCTTGTCATACAAGCTTACTTCAATATTAAATGTGCTCTATCTTACAGCCATGAGCTCTAAGGCTTTAGCTAATTAAATAAACCTGCTGAAAATCAAAAGGATGTCTGCCTGGAACTCTGACTTATTCTTCTAATATTCCCTTATGTAAAGTTGTTTTAACGTTCCTGATATAAAACTGAGACATTTCCCTCCTGTTTCCAAATACTGTCCATTATTAAAACTGATGTCATTATCTCTCTGTGCAATTAAAGATTAAAGCAAATTTCTGAAATATTTAGAACTATTTCTCCCCAGAGCTAAAGCTGGGTATGGCATAAATAAAGGGCAGTGATCAAAGTGGTGAGGTATTGCAGAAGAAAGGATTCCCAATAAAAAATGCAATCACTTTAACACTCAGAACTTTCTCAGCCCACTCCAAATGCTTTATTCTGTTTTCTTTTACTGACCAAGTAGTGATGGCTTTGCATAAAATATAACACATAATATAAATAGAAACGTTCACTCATGCTTGCATAGAATTTTAAGTAGCCAACATAAACTAAATTTTCAACAAAGCTTCCCAAACAAATTTGCTATCAATAAAGAGAAGAAATTTCAAGAACTGTGTTGCAACAGTTATGCTGACTGAAAATGAAGAGTTGAGACTTCCAAGGTTTTATATTGGTTTCTGCTTCTAATTCACTGTCTTACTTTCACAAATCATTTCATCTGCTCCTCAATGTTAGAAAAACAAGATTTTGCACTTAGATTTTGCACAAAGATGGCCTTTGAACATGAAATCTCAAAGTGATCAAGAAAGATAAAGCACTCTAATTTATTTTACAGTTGAGGAAACTGGTTCAGAGAGATGAGGTCACTTGTGTAAGTTCACAAACTTAGTAAATAATAAAGACTGAAATAAAAAACAGATGCCTTGCATTTCAGTCTGGGATCTTATTCAATGCAACTTATTACCTCTATAATGCAATGGAAAGCTGAATTGTTTTATTTATAATTTAAATCCACACAGCAGTAGAAGCATGCAAACAATAGTGAACATGAAGTAAAAATATGACAAACAACAAAAATAAGATTCCAAGCCCACTAACAACCTCAGTCAGACAATATACTTTATCGCAAGTATACACTGAAAAATCAGAAACATACAAAGGCAAATGTTAACAGAAGCTCATACACTATTCAGGAAATATTCTTATTAAGATGTTTCATTTCTTTAGGAGTAACAAGACTGGCAAAAATAGTAAGCAGGCACAACTGCAAACAAGACAACTCTCTGAACTTTCTCTGCATAAGCAACAAAGAAGTGAACGTTACAGAACAAAAATATAGATGATTACATGAAGAATAAAATATCAAAAGAAGTGTTAAAACTAAAAAGGGAAAGGCAGAGCTTCCACCCCAAAACAAAGTTACAGCAGCTGCCATTAATGACATAGCAAGCACAGTCTTTGCCTTTCGGGAAAGTTCCCCTTAAAAAGTTCCCCTACCTTTACTGGTGCATTAATTATTGCACTGAATTGCTTCCAAAGCATTTTTCTTGTCTTTGATCCACTACAAGAATCTTTAATGACTGGAAAAAAATTCTACCAAAAGCAACAGTTATATTAAGTTGTTTCATATAGTGTCTTTCTCTTAGTAGCCAACTAAATCCATTATTAAAAGATATATTCTGATTTCTCCATTAACTGTGAGTTGTGTTGCATTTTTTCTGACACTAAGATTCCTTCTGTTCTAAGTATTTACTTTTCTCTCAAAACCCTAGACTTTTGTAATATTATTTATAAGGAAATGGTAATTTTTTCAAGATTTCCATCTGATGCACCACAATATGACTCATTGCTACTATATTTTTCAATGTATGTTTTCCCTATTGACAATTCTGAAATAGCCCCTCATTTGCAATAACCCTTTAAAAATCCATTTGATACAAACCAGCTTTTGAACAACTGCTTTTCAAGCATCTGAAAAAGATCTATTATTTGACCCTAAGATTAAGGGCATAGGAAGATGAAGGCTGTGCTTATGTTGTAGGCAGCTATTTAGCACTCGGAGGAAGGTTGCAGGCACTGTTATTGAAATAGTCAGGATAGTAACCTTAAGAGAGTAGAAAAAATAGAAAAGGAAAAAAAAATAAAGTGTGATTCAAACCCAGCAAGTTCGAGCAGAAAAAAACGAATTTGCAATAGCATAAAAAATAGCACCTGACCAGCCAGATAAAATTTTCATCTTTGTAGCACAATACGTTTAATGTTACATCAACTCGTCTCCTTTTTAACCAAAAATTATACCTGACAACTTCTATTCTCTTTCAATTTTTTGCTTTTTATGGCAGTAAATAGAAGCTTTACTAAACGTTAGATTGCTAATAGGCCTTCATAACCTGTACAGTCATATAACACATTCTCTCGTATCTCAACTAGTTTATGGCTGCCTTGCCAATAAACACTAAATGTTGTCTCCTTTTTCCAGACAAAATGGACCACTGTGAAATGGACCCTAGTAAAGGCAATACTTTCAGTAATTATGTGCAGTTATGCTCAACAGATTTTTAATATTATTTTTATTAGATAAAGAAACTATCATTTTCCAGAAATAAATTACATTATGTTGTTGTGACTATATCTAGAAAAAGTTGAATTTAATAATTTGGGTGAACTTATTTTTAGAGGCTTTTAGGGGTGATCTTTCCTCTACCCCTTAACATCCCTCTTTACACTTTCTTTCCTAAAGTCCACATTTCGCAAAAAAAGCAGATTCCAGGAAATGAAGTTACTTGTTTGGATACAACTGCCAAAGCCACTTCCTGTACGCACTTGGCAGAAATGCTTGAGTAAAAAAAGCCTTATGACATTTTTCAATCTAACCAAGATGGGCATTCCATCTAGCCACACAAAAACTCAATTTAGCCCCAGAACTGTATGCCAGCGTTATATATTTGACTGCTCAAAGTATTACAGCCCAGTAATAACAAATTGAATTTTACATTTGTCAGGAAAAATAGCATCAAACAGGTTCCAAACAACAAACACACCGACTACTTCATCCATGACCTGATATTATTCCACTTTTGCTATTTTGCTGTTTTTCCTCTCTTCTCTCTCTACTGAGCATGTGAACATATAGTAAAAAGTAACTTATGAAAAGTCTGCAAAGAGACCATTGATTGGAACATGGCATAACATAGGTATTGTTATATTTGGCATTGACACTATTTATGTCTCATTAAGTAGCAGATAGAAAAGGAAAAATTTATGAGAAAGAGTCTATAGCAAACACCGGGCTGCTATTGCAGAAAAGCATCAAATACATGATACTTGTCAGATGAAGTGAACGGGTTGCCAATGACTGAATCTTTTTTTGTTGGACTTTTTGAACAGGTGTTTCACCAGGCCTTGGCCTCCACAATCTCCATTATGACAAAATTAGGTCTTTGACTGCAACAACAACAAGGAGATTAAAAGTATCTATAAAGTAAAAAGTAACCTGCTATTCATCTGGCTGCTTTGACTCCAGACCCACCCGTTTATCTTAAAGACTAAAAATTTTGTCTAATGGGACCACAATTAAATCTGCAGCAGTGTAAAATTGTGTCTCTTCTTTCTACACCCCCTCTAATTTAACGAAGCTCCAGCTCAGACCCCTGTCTTTGAGCCTTCAGGTCTTTTTTTTGGGTAACAGCCAAATAAAGGGAGAGATGCAGTCACTTCCCAACTACAGTTTTTGTTTTATTGTACATGTCATTTGAAAACACATATTACTGCCTTTTCTCTACAGCCATTTTCCATCCAATAATTCTCTTGGCTTCCCATTTGGTTCCCTAATAATTCAGATCTTACTTCCCTCCAACCTATGGTCTCTCTTATTCCTCATCTCATTCCCAACTTCACCAGGAATATATCCTAAGCTGCACGTCCCTCTGTCCCTTTCCTCATTTGTGGAAAATAACTCCAGTCCACCATTGCCCTTCCCTCTTAACCCCTTCCACATCAATTTTCTTCTCCCACTGTTTTTAGATAGTGAAGTGTGAGGCATCAAAACTATTGTAATATCAATTACTGCCAGTGTCCATTCCTACTACAGTTTCCTGGCAGCTACAGATTTGCACAAGACAGACAAAATATAGTATTCAGGAACACATTTGCTCTTTGTAACATGCACGTGGTCTCTTAATGTATTCCACCAAACAGATCAAACAGATTCATGACATTTGAATATAAAAAGACCAGAAACAGAGTGTGAGAGAGAAAATAAAAGGGCTATCGTCTGTTTTACTTTTTCCATTTATTGAGTTCCCCTCCACTACTTTAGACATTATCACAGAAACTTAAAACCCAGCATTAAAGAAGAGGTATTCAAAAGACCAAGACAAGACCCAAATTACCCAAGCTTTTTTCATCTAAATATAAATTTAATGATTTAATATTAAAAACTACAGCTAACAAATACACTTATAGGAATATAGAACCATACATCTCCTCTCATAGTTGGCACTCTTCTATTTATTCAGTCCTTCTAAAATCTGGAGAAAAGCAGACCTGGAACAGTGTAGAAAGCTAATACTAGAAAGCTCTGGGGAACCTCAGGAGGAGGTCAACATAGAACACACTTCTGAAACAATTGGCTGACCACAGATCCTTCCTTTTGTAATAGATGCAACTTCTAGCCATGTTACTGAAGGAGGCAGGTTGCAAATGACAGACATTTCTAGGCCAAGAGCTTCATTTCAGAAATATCTGCAAGGAAGGAATACAGTATGTCATGGTTTCAGCTGGGATAGAGTTGTCTTTCTTATTAGCAGCTGGTAAAGTGCTGTGGTCTGGAATTGGGATGAAAATAGCGTTGGTAAAACACTAATGGTTTTGGTAAAACACTAATGGTTTTGGTTGCTGCTAAGCAGTCAAGGCCTTTTCAGCTCCTCATACTGCCCCACCAGTGAGGAGACTGGAAGGGCACAAAAGTTGGGAGGAGATACAGGCAGGACAGCTGACTGGAACTGACCAAAGCGATATTCCATACTATGTGACATCATGCTCAGTGTACAAAGCTGGAGGAAGAAGGAGGAACAGGGGAAAGGTCAGAGTTATGGGATTTTGCCTTGCCAAGTAACTGTTATGGATGATGGACCCCTGCTTTCCTGGAAATGGCTGAACACCGGCCTGCCCCTAGGAAGCAGTGAATGAATTCTTTGTTTTGTTTTGCTTATGTGCGCAGCTTTTGCTTTACTTATTAAACTGTCTTTTTCTCAACCCATGAGCTTTTCCTCACTTTTACTCTTCTGACTCTCTCCCCCATTCCACCAGGGAAGGGTTGAGCGAGCAGCTTCATGGTCATAGCTGCCAGCTGGCGTTAAACCACAACACTGTAGAACTGTGCCCATCACATATATGTAGAGACCACTTCTATTTAACAGACAAGCAGTGCCTTTTTACACCCGATTCAGTTTCTAAATGGTTTAAAGCTGTAGCTCTATACAGCATTGCTGATAGGAATCAAACCTAGGGCAAGAAATGCATGGAACAGTGTACCAAAATTCTTTATTTGAAAAAAGTACTATTTGTTCATTGCTTGTCAGTCATAGATTAAAACATGCTTATTTATAGTATGTACTGAAATGAGCTTGGAGACTAAAAACCTACAAAGTTGTATTACAAACTACAGGAAAACTCCTTCTTCAACAGTGGTACTCTGAGCAGTTCTTCCCATAGTTCCCATGATGCAGCATAATAATTATCTGAATTGGTTATATTAATGCTCATTTAAATCTCAAAGAAGCATATGTCAAAATTTTTAATCAAAACCAATCAGGACATATTCCCTTATACAGTCCTAACTAAAATCCATTCTATAAGTATTTAGAAAGTTCAGAAATGTGTATTAGGGTTTTTTGACTCTGAAAAAGAACTTAAGTTTTTATATCCAGCTTTATTTATTCTTAAATTCATGCAAAGACATACCTAGGAACAACACATGAGAGCAACCTGCAATGATTCATGAGGAAAGTTAGGCACAGCAAAGAGAACCTTTTGACTTGATCTTGCCTCTTAAAACAGTAAGGATAAATGCACGACAGTTCTCATTCACAAAGTATCAAAATATTAAATGAATGCTCAATATGGGATTAGGTCCAACTGACAACATAGGGAAATAACAACATCTTTATACCCACTCCCTCAGAGACTAAAACAGCATTAGTGGTTCACAGAAGCCCTGACAATAACTTCGCCTTGGTCATGCAATGATACAATGAGTCTTGTGATTGACTTGGACCTATTCACTTTCTAAGTGCTTATCCTTTTCCTGATTAACCTTCTTAGCTTTATAGGCTATGCACCCAAACTCTAGATTCCCCACAAGATAAGATACCTTGCGCTATCATCTAAGCCATGGTGATGTTTTGAACATCAGAACTCGATGGGACAGAAGTTGTTGCGCCCAAAAAACGAGCGTGTAAAAGACTTAGCTATAAATGTCAAAGTACTTATCATTTATAATATGTATATGGCCCCTCAGAAACCAGAAGGGGATTTGCCACATACATATATAGAATTACCATAGCAACTAAAACTTGGAAGAAATATTAAATCTTGTGCTTTAGCACTTCAGCTAAACACTAAGTAATAGACATGAACAAGAAAGCAAACTGAACCACCAGTTATCAAATCAAACTGAACCACCAGTTATCAAATACCAGTCGATGTTGGGGTTTTATACCTTCCGTGTTTTATACCTTCTGACCTTGGAACAGATGCAGCTATTTCCAGTACTTTTACTTTTCTGCCCAGGAAGGGGTGCTGCTGTCTGTTTTGGGAGTGGCACAGGAACATGTCCTTACAACATCCATGACTATTTCCAGGTACTACTATAATTATTATTTTTTTAAAATTTATTTCAGGAATACAAACCTCAGAAAAAAAATGAACTATTTCAGCAGTTTAGCAGTCAGAAGTGATAAGGACTTCATAAAAAAAAAATCCCAAAACAATTCCCTAGCACAGCACAGCTTTCTCTCTGCTGTGTTTACTACAAAAGAAGGCTTAGAAATTCTTAAGAAAAGGAAAAGAAAGTATAAAAAAGTTACCCAAGCTGTTAAGGCAATTTAAATATAAAGGGCTTCAATGATATCTCCTGAAAATAGACATACATATTTGGAGAACACGTGGGAAAACTTATCAATCAGAATTAACGCAAAGCCACAAATAACACCTTAGGGTATGTTCTCTTACTGCCTGTCCTCTGGAAGCAAATACATCATAAACAAGGACTGGAAAATACATTTACTTTATTCTTGGCAAAAACAGATACACAGAACCTTTCAAAAAGAAAAAATATTTTCAAGAAAAGATTTTTATCACTTTGTCACTTATCACTTGGAAACATCCTGGATAATCTCTTCTGTATTATAAAATGTTAGCTGCACATTAACTTCATTGTTTCAAAGACAGTGATTTTGAGAGAGAATTAATGTTCCCACTTCAAACTTTATTTTATATCCATTTCTTTGAAATTTTAGATGCATCTAGTTTTATATGCATTTCATATGATATAGCTTGCAAGTATTTTCTTTTTGAAATGATCACTGGATTCTCATAAATGCAAAAGGAAAAAAACAAGACTAAAAGTGTGAGCTAAACATGCTGTTAGAAAGTACAAACCAATGCAAAGAGAAGATAGCATTACAGTTGAAATGCTCCAGCTCCGCATTAAAAAATCCTGCATGAGTTGGCCTTTAAGTAGAGCATAAATCAGATATATACATACTCTGAAGGATGCCAAGATACTAGTCTCACTTCTACAGTGAAAATTTTTGAAGTCAAATATTTAATAATCTTAAACTACCGATGTGATAAATCAGACTCTGTCTTTGTATTCTTTATATTGACACATAAATACGGAGAAAATGGTGTGATTTTGGTTGAGGAAAAAGCAAAAGAGAGACAGTGTTTTCCTAAAATAGCGTGCAAACCTAAATTATAAATATTTAAAAAATTAATCTCTCCATTCAGATTTTTGGGCACCTTTATTGTTAGTTCAGGCATGATAAATCGATCATAGAATCATTCAGGTTGGAAAAGCCCCTTGGGATCATCGAATCCAGCCACCAACCCTACTCTACAAAGTTCTCCCCTACACTATATCCCCCAACACTGCATCTAAATGACTCTTAAACGCGTTCAGGGATGGTGACTCAATCACCTCCCTGGGCAGCCTATTCCAGTGTCTGACCACTCTTTCTGTGAAGAATTGTTTCCTAACGTCCAGTCTAAACCTACCCTGTTGCAGCTTGAAGCCATTCCCTCTCATTCTATTGCTAATTACCTGTAAGAAGAGACCAGCACCAACCTCTCTACAATGTCCTTTCAAGTAGTTGTAGAGTAATGAGGTCTCCCCTCAGTCTCCTCTTCCTCCAACTAAACAGTCCCAACTCCCTCAGTCGCCCTTCATAAGATTTATGCTCCAGGCCCTTCACCGGCTTCATTGCCCTCCTCTGCACACGCTCCAGCACCTCGATATCTCTCTTGTATTGAGGTGCCCAAAGCTGGATACAATACTCAAGGTGTGGCCTCACCAGTGCTGAGTACAGGGGGACAATCACCTCCCTACTTCTGTTGGTCACACTATTTCTAATACAAGCCAGGATGCCATTGGCTTTCTTGGCCACCTGGGCACACCTGGTCCCAGGACTGGCCCCCAAGTCCTTTTCTGCCAGGCAGCTCCAGCCACACTTCCCCAAGCCTGTAGCGCTGCATAGGGTTATTGTGGCCCCAGTGTAGGACCTGGCACTTGGCCTTGTTGAAGCTCATACCATTAACATTGGCCCATCGATCCAATCTATCCAAGTCTCTCTGTAGAGTCTCCCTATCCTCATGCAGATCAATACTCCCACTTAACTCCGTGTCATCTGCGAACTTACTGATGATACAGTCTATGACCTTATCAAGATCATGGATAAAGATGTTAAACAGAAATGGTCCCAACACTGAGCCGTGAGGAACACCACTTGTGACTGGCCACCAGCTGGATTTAACTCCATTGACCACCACTCTTTAGAACCAGCCAGCCAGCGCTTGATCCAGCAGATCGTATACTCATCCAGGCCAGGAGCAGCCAGTTTTTCCATGAGAATTCTATGGGGAACGGTGTCAAATGCTTTTTGAAAGTCTAGGTAGACAATATCCACAGCCTTTCCCTCATCCAATAATCAGGTCATCTTGTTATAGAAGGAGATCAGGTTCGTCAGGCAGGACCTGCCTTTCATAAACCCATGCTGACTAGGCCTGATCCCCTGGTTGTCCATTCTATGGCTTATAATGGCACTCAAGATGATCTGCTCCATGATCTTCCCTGGTACCGAGGACAGACTGACAGGTCTATAGTTTTCTGGATCCTCCTTTCTGCCTTTCTTATAGATGGGTGTTACATTTGCTACTCTCCAGTCCATTGGGACCTCTCCAGTTAGCCATGACTTCAGGTAAATAATGGAAAGTGGCTTGGCGAGCATGTCTGCCAACTCTTTTAGCACTCTTGGGTATAACCTATCCGGTCCCATAGACTTGTGTTCATCCAAGCAGTGTAGCAGGTCACTGATCACTTCCTCTTTAATTATGATGACCTTATTCTGCTTCTCTGCCCTGTCCCCTAGTTCATGAGGCTGGGTGTGCAGGGAACAGCTAGTTCCATGGCTAAAGACTAAGGCAAAGTATGTGTTGAGCACATCAGCCTTTTCCTCATCCTTTGTGACCATGTTTCCCTCTGCATCCAATAAGGGAGGGAGATTTTCCCTAATCCTCCTTTTGTCGTTAATGAATTTATAGAAACATTTTTTATTATTTTTAACAGCTGTAGCTAGGTTGAGCTCTAGTTGCGCTTTGGGTCTCCTGATTTTCTCCCTGCATAGCTTCACTACATCTTTATAGTCTTCATGAGAGACCTGATACCTCTTCCAATGATCATAGACTCTCCTTTTGTTCTTGAAATTCAGCCAAGAGTCTCTATTTAGCCAGGCCGGTCTCCTTCCCTGCCTACTTGTTTTTTGGCACATGGGGACAGCCTGCTCCTGCGCCTTCAAGACTTCTCTCTTGAAGTATGTTCAGCCTTCCTGGACTCCTATATCCTTCAGGGCAGCCTCCCAAGGGATTTTGTCAAGCAGTCTTCTGAACAGGTCAAAGTTTGCCCTCCGGAATTCTGAAGTGGCAGCTTTACTAACCCCTTTCCTTGTTTCTCCAACAATCGAAAACGCAATCATCTCATGATCACTGTGCCCTAGATGGCCTCCAACCTTTATTTCCCCCACAAGTTCTTCCCTGTTCATAAGAAGCAGGTCCAGGAGGGCAACTTCCCTGGTTGGCTCACTTACCAGCTATGTGAGGAAGTTATCCTGCACACATTCCAGGAACCTCCTAGATTGTTCCCTCTCTGCTGTGTTGTATTCCCAGCAGACATCCGGGAGATTAAAGTCCCCCACAAGAACAACGGCAAGTGACTGTGAGATTTCTCCCAACTGCTTATAGAAAGCTTCATCCACCACACTGCTTTGGTTGGGAGGTCTACAGCAGACTCCCACAGCAATATCAGCTTTATTGGCCCTTAACCTAATCCAAGCACTGTAAAATCCATCATCACTATACTTGCTTTCTGAGCTCTCATAGCATACAGGGCCACTCCACCGCCTCTCCTTTCCTGTCTAGCCCTCCTGAAGAGCTTGTAGCCATTGATTGTGGCACTCCAGTCGTGTGAGGCATTCCACCACGTTTGTGTGATAGCCACTGTGTCATAGTTTCCCTGGTGGATCATGGCTTCAAGCTCCCCCCATTTGTTGCTCATACTGTGCGCATTGCTATAGATGCACTTCAGATGAGCTAATGAATCTAACACCTTTTTGTGAGTGTGGGCCCCATTTCCTACCAGACCCTTCTCAGGTGCTCACATGATTTCTAAACATCTATCTCTACACTCAAAAAAAAATGCAGAGCGATAGTCCTCACTAGTCCATGATATTGAAAAGGCTTTTATCTCTATGTAATAGAAAGCGTAAAATAGCAGCAGAAAGCAGTAGTTACATTGTAATAGGCATAATAAAATAAATTGCAGGAGGTTTCAAACATGGCATCAAATATTAACAGCATGAGATCTTCAGATTACTTTTCTATATTAGTTTTGCCTAAAGCTGAACTTCAGAATATAGTATGAGATTATCATTATTTGAAGGACTTAAAGAATTACAATAAACAGTAAAAAAACCTAAGATAGTAACAGTAAACAAGGTCAGCAACATGACAAGACGGCAGCAGTTCAAGGGCCTGGAGATGACCAAATGAAAAGGTAAGAGATTATTATACTCTAGACACAATAAAGTAAAAGAGTGAGCATACTGGTTATAGAAAATGATTGGAAACTAGAATGATGATTGGGAAACCAGAAAAGATATTAAAGACTGTTTTCAATGTAGGTCAGCAGATGGTTACAGAAGAACATCTCAGCCACAGATTGGTAAAACCAGCCCTGCCATGAAAATCAGTAAGAGCTTTTATTTCAGCTAGAAGTAAAATCTACCAAACTTACGGCACAATATCATTTTTTTCAGTGGTGCCCAGTGACAGGACAAGAGGTAACAGGCACAAACTTGAACATAAGAAGTTCCATCTAAACATGAGGAGGAACTTCTTTACTTTGAGGATGGCAGAGCATTGGAACAGGCTGCCCAGAGAGGTGGTGGAGTCTCTGTCTCTGGAGACATTCAAAACCTGCCTGGACACATTCCTGTGCAACCTGCTCTAGGTGGACCTGCTTTGGGAGGGGGGTTGGACTAGATGATCCTTGGTCCCTTTCAACCCCATATCATTCTGTAATTCTGCAAAAAAACAAGTATCACCTCAGCTTTAATTGTATAGCTCATCTCCAATAATTTGCTTACTTTTTTCTTTCCCATAAAAGCTGCAATGGTCCAAGTTTTCCCACATTAACCTGAATAACACAATCCTCTACTAACATTATGTTATTCTTTTAAAAGTATATTTCTGAACTTAAAACAGTGGTTGAAAACAAATAAAACAAAGGGAGAGTTACTAAATAGATGTTCTAGGAGTAAAAGCATAAAAGCCAAAAAGATGATGAATCAGAGATAAGCGAACTGTACAATGTTTGATTTTTTCAGCAAAAGCATCCAAAACTTGAGAGCCCATTCTTACTGAAGTAAAAAGTCATAGCTCCACTAGCTATGGAAAAATTGTACAATAACTGAAGCACAAAATTGGCCTGAAACATTTGTATGAAACTTATCTTAACCTGTTAAATGTATTGCAAATACCAGGAAAAAGTAGGGTTTGTTTGTGACATATTTCCAATAATTTCTAGTTTAGTTTTATATTCAAATATGCTGAGACTAATCTCTTAAAACAATATCTGTTTCTGTTAGGAACAGGACGTTAAAAGGCATTTTTTAGATTAAATACACAAACAAAAGTGAAATAGAACTCTAGACTATTCTATTATTTAGCAGAATCAGTACTATCTGCACAGAAATATCTAAAGATTAAGCTAATAGGAAGAGCTTCTAGTCTTTTGTATTCCCCATATGCGTACATAATGTGCATGTAGTGGCTCCATTAAAAGGCATTGTCATCTCTTGGGATTGATGTTCATAACAATAACAATATGGAAGAAGTTCCACAGATGTATTTGCCAAACCTGACAGTCAATATATACAGGAATTCAATCACCCTTCAAGTATGTAGAAACTTTCAGAAGCATATTTTACCTCTAAAATATCAAGAACTGAAGAGCTTCAGTCACAAAACCCAAAACATCTTTAAGAAGTTAGTCTGGAGGATCCAATAGCATTTTCAAACAGCTAAAATATGGCTAATGAATCAGGAAGCCAAAAACATTTGAAATAGTAGAGAACTTCCAGGGAACACTCGGTTACATTTCAGCAGACTAATCTGGATAAGGGAACAGTAAACTAGCATAAAAATACTGGAAAGTTTCCCCATCTAAACAGAGTCAAAAGGAAGACAGTAAAAACTGCCAAAAGCATCTTTAACAAGCTTCCAAACATATGTTCCACATCAGAAGACATTCCCAGCTGAGAAGTGGAAAGAAAGACATGATGGGCATCTTAGAAAACCCAGAAATCTTTGTAAAACTAAATAAATGTGGAGAAAGACAAAGCTGTTGATGGTCGTATAAGCAGTAAGTGGTTTTACATAACAGCATTTTCAATATATCAGATAATTGAGTTTCAACATCTCTGAAAAATTAATGAAAGTACTGTAATGATCCACTCTCCCCTCTCATTAAATCCTTACAGCTTACAAAATCTGCCTTTGATGCTGCAAATGGAGACCTAGCTCCAAAAAGCAAAAT
The DNA here is from genome assembly GCA_033628505.1 of Tringa tobata. Taxonomy (NCBI): domain Eukaryota; kingdom Metazoa; phylum Chordata; class Aves; order Charadriiformes; family Scolopacidae; genus Tringa; species Tringa tobata. The sequence continues at coordinate 1,427,985 of JAHREE010000287.1, forward strand.
CTGGGCTTCATCTCCTAAAAATAACTCTATGTTCATATTTATAAACACTTAGTTAAGATGACAAAAATCCTAACACACAGGGCTTTATCATGGAATACCAATTGAAAGAGCTCATTTAACTTTAAATCTTACAACATGTATTTATATTTCTTTGTAACAAAGAATGGTCATCTGTTGCTGCTTACATAGATGTTTCTACAGAGCCTCAAGCTTCTTAACACAATTGGTTTTTACTGTTCACTAATGTCAGTCAGTTCAGTTCACTGAAGCAAAACTCACAGTGGACCCAGAGGACAGACTGAAAAATAGATTTTGAAAAACAACCCCAAACAAACCCCAGAAGTTAGTTGAGTCTCCTGTAAATTTGCAGAGGTAGTCTTCTTCGTATTTATTGCAATCAATATACTTTTAAAATAAGAAATTTTGTTCTAGAAATTACTTGGAATTTTAATTTTTGCTTTTTGTTCATTTCAAAGTATTAAAAAGGGAAGTAAAACTGTGATCTTTAAGATAGCCAGAGATACCAAAACGTACAAAGGCACATGAAAAATTCAAAAATTACCACAATTACACGCTACAAAACATGTGCCTGAAGACAGATGTGCGTTCATATTTATGACATAAATTGGAGCCTTAGCAATATATGCTTTATCTGGTGACTTGAAATACCTGAAAATGACTTTGTTAAACTGATCAGAAGTAAAGTCCCATTAAATTGTTCAAAGGCATATGCTGACTGTTAACGTTTGCTGCATTTATTTTGAAGGCTTTTTGACATACCTAAATCATAAGCAGTGAAGTCTGATACTTCCTGCTTGGTCCTTAAACTTGGCAATAATAAAAATTTATCATAGCAAATAATCACTCTATGTTATAGAATGCTTAAGAAATTAGCAAAACAACATGTCTTACTTCAAATATTGGTTACAAAAGTTTAACAGTAGCAGTGAAATATTCACTACTTCTTACTAAGAGCTGGTAGAAGATCAGCTGGAGAGCAAATGGAATATATACTTTTTCCTGGACCTGTAACAGAAAATGTAGCACATACTTTCTTTTCTGACTAATGAGAAAGATCAACAGTAAGCCTGAACAACTCCCTAAATGCACCAGCAAGCTCTTTTGCTGACCAAATAGCAACAGAATGGGTACATCTGTTTGTTGACAAAAGATCTGTCATGAGCACAGTGCCAAGAGTCTGTCCCCAGATATCCCAAAGCACTACCGGACACAGAAAAGTCTCCAAGAAACATATAGGTTTGCTAAGCACTTAATTTTTCCTGGAGAGTTGAGAACTGCCTTTTTCTGAACTGAAGGACACAGAAGAGATTCTGATAGAAAACCTCAGTCAATCCTTTCCACCAGGGAGCTTTCTGTGGGTTTTCCAACAATAGAAGGAAGCTTTTCCCTCAAATTATTACATAAATATATATCTAATAGCCAAGATAAATATTTTGCGAAGTCTTAATACAAGATGAAAATATTTAGTGTTTAGAACTGAGTTGGTGTGTTATCATCACTAGTTTTCTGCTATTCATAATCACCATGTGTTTATAGAAATCAGCTCCCACCTTTCATTTTAACGTCAGCTTGTCTGCCCTTCAGTAGGAATGCTCTTTTTTATACATGCTCGCATGGTGCTTAGGAAAATGTCACCTTAAACCCTGAATGGGATGCATAGGAGGTAAGTTCTTCACCAAACTCTCAACAAACTTCACCACTTCTCAATGAAAGATAAAGAAAATGGCTAAAAATGGTCAAAATACGATCCTAATAAAATCTTTTGTAAGAACAAAATAATCCCTCTCAAGGCCATCAGCATATACAACTATTTGAAGCTCTTACTAAGATTTATTGTGTTCTTTGAATGTCACAATATTCACACTCCTTTCTGGTACCCAAACTGTTTATATTTCAGGAGAAAAACAAGTCCAGCAGGAGGAAAAATGGTATCATACATCTCTTACACTGACAGATTTACGGTAGAAGCAAGCAGCAGTTTGAGACCTATTTCAAAATAAGACTTATATGTACAGAATAAGGGATATAATATGATAAAAGTAAAATAAAACAAAATGTTTATCACTCCAATGATCATGATACAATGAAGTCTGATTTCTTGTTGTTTTGCCAGCTTCGTTCATACTTTGATTTATCGTGAAACTACTAATTCATAATAATTGACACCATCTCCTGAGAAAGATTACATGTAGTTCTACATTTGGTTTTGGTCTTCACATTCAATATCTCTACCAGATATGAATTATGAATAAAAATAAAGCTGCAGTAGAAACTTTATGATGAATTAAATTACTGTATTAAAAATAAAATCATTGAAGCATTTCTAAAGCTCATGTTATTATGCCAATAACTTATCTTTGCATTTTCTGGAATGCTCATTTGAAACATAAATTAAATTCATAGCCAGAGTTATGTCTGTTTCAGATTTATGAAAGATATTATGATGCAATAAATAGCAGCAGCTACTGAGTATGTTAGTGTTTTGCTCACTCTTACTCATGTAGTTATGGATTTATAATTTAGAGTGTTCTGTGATCAAGATGGCTATTGAAAAGTTAGTTCTCCCTTTTCATGGTATAACACTTGGACTAAGATAAAAAGTTCTGGTCTGTTCACTCTAAGCTAACTGTTTTATGAAATCTGTAAAACCTCCTCGGTGATGGGAGCCGGCTTGCCAAAATGTCAGCAACAGGCAGCCTTCCACTGCTTCCAGGCAGCTACCTACCACTCCCCTCCTAAAGGAAGTCTTTTGGGATCCAAGAAAAACAAATCTGTCAGCATGTAAGCTGGTATAATTTTTAGCTGAAGAATTCAATGCTATGTAGCCCAATGTCATTGCTGAAACCTAGGGCATTACTAGGATGCTACACTTATGCATGCCTCTGCTCTAATCATCAAGGAGAACATCCTAATACAGACTGTAATATACACTGAAAAAAGCACAATACAAAACACAGCAACCATCCACATGTCCAACTTCAGTCATTCTTATTAGGTCTTCCACTGGTACCAAACCTCATGTTCGACATCATTTTACTAATGACATTATTTTGAATATGAGCTTCGATATTTAAACAAGCAGTTAAAGACATAACTCTTCAGAAAAAATACCATTAAATCAACTCTTTACAACTTAGTACTTATTAGTAGTCGGAACATATGACACAATGGTGCTCAAAGACCTATTCGGAAATAAAATCTGGGGTGTTAGGCTTTCTTTCTCTTTGTGGTTGTACATTTGGTCATTACCATTAAAGGCTGCTATTGTGAATTTCAGGCATACAGGAGGTGGGGAAAAGAGAGGGTGTACAAGAAGGTAAATACTACGATATGTCAAGCCTTTGAAGATGTATTTTATTCACTCAATTTCTTCTGAAAGAGCATACACATTCCATGCAGGATGGACTTAAAGAAAAATAAATCACAGGCATGCCTATATAGACATGTACGTGTAGAAGTCACTCATTCACACCTTCCAAGTCAGCCTGCTGTGGGACAAATTTGGTCCAGGAGTTGTTTTACTCAATGTGATGAGATTAAGATCAAAATTTTCCTGTTAACATAGATTATTAACGCATGCTTAGCGGTGAAACAGTAGTGGCTATATTTCTCCTGCTCAAATCAGTGTCTGGATAGGATAGACTAGAAACATCGTTACCTATATCTTTGAATGCAGAAAGGGCCTTAGATGATATGGGAAAAGATGGTACAAATAAGTTTCACCATACAGAGACAGCAGTTCTATGAAAGAATACATTTTTTACCATACAGAGAAACAGCAGCATAGATTACTTTTTCTGATGTACTGGGTAACAGGTAAGTCTGGAGATTTTACAATGCAAAAGCAGCAAATTTTGCATGAAAGTAACAATGAAATTATTCTATTTTCTATCACAAAAGTGTAAAGATCTATTTCTGGTCAAACAAATATTAAACCTACATAACACATCAACTGCAAAATAAATGAAAGGTTCTAAATTAAATAATTTGTCTTTTAAGAAACTAATTATTAGCTAGACTTCCCACAGCTATTTCACTAAACTAAATATTTTGTTCCTATACTTTCTGCTGATTTTCTAGTTTAATTGTTTTCAGGATAAGGAAATGAGATAGATAGGAAAATGGAAAACACATTAGAGACACGATTAGAGACATTAGAGACACTAGAAATACCATTTTATATTGCATTGAAACAGGTTGATTTTAGAGTTGAGAGAACAGAAGCAAAAAAAAAAAAAAAAGAAGCTTGCAAACTAACTAAACTGTTAAAATAGTTAACATATGATATAGCCTACAGGCTGTAAATTGAAATCTGCTTAAATGACCTAAGGTATGCAAAGTGTTTAAGTGATGAAGAATAGCTTTAATACTACACTAAAGGTTCTACTTGGGAGTTCAACCCTGGCTCAGGCACAAGCCCTTTCACACATCTTTAGCAAATCCTTAATGCCTATAGACTAGAAGACATATGTATACAGCACAGATGGATTTTGAAATAAATGGATAACTTTATAATATGACTATTATTTGCAGGTTTGGAACGTGAAAAATGAGGCCTTGTGCTCAAGTGAAAATGACACCTCACTTCCACTTTTCTTTTATCTGATGAAATGTCAGGACAGAATCAAAGTCAGGTCATCATCCAAACTTTTTCTGAAATATCAGCCCTTGCCAATGCAGAGTGCAGGACATAAGGTTCAACAATCCAATCAATTTGAGCTGATATGCTGGTTCCTACTTTATATTCAAAGAAAACTCACATGTACATAAGGAACTGTTTGCAAAAAGAGAAAGCACAGTATCAAAGATGAGAATTTGCTAATGCTTCTGAGATTCTTATTTAAAGATTAAAGAAGTTGCATTATACAGAAGATGCAATTATACTAGTCATTTGTTGATAAAACGTATCTACTTTTTGCTAACACATTTCTGAGGTTATCAAAAGCTTTGTGTTATGAGGACATAATTATATTTACTTAATACTATTGTTACACCAAGTCAAGTAAATTCTTCCTATAAAATGAGTAGAAGCGCAATAACTAGGAAAAGTAGGAGGCAAAGGGATTTCCTCAGCATCTGAGTAGCTTGGAAGGGCAAGAAGCAATATGGAAGAGTATTCCACACAGAAACAGGAAGAGGTATAAGAAAGAAATCACGAAACAGATTCTCAACCTCTCCTTTGTTTTAGGAGATAAATTATGAACAAACACATTTGCCTTCATTCTTAGATAGAACAAATGGGATTAATCACATCTGTAGCCTACAAATGCATTAAAGTCTGAGTCCAATGGAATAGAGAGCTATATCCTAGCCATTAGTAGACAGAGCTAAGAGTTTTTCACTGCCAAGCAATGTACCAATGTATCTTTGCGCTGTCATATCTTCATAACAAAGTAGAAAAATAGTAATAACCACAGTGAGACCTTTTTCAACATTTTCTGATGAACCGTCTGAGTATGTTTACAAGTGTTTTTCTCAAACACGCCTCTAATACCATGGAGAATCAAACTGTGAAAACCCCACTAGATGATTTGAAAAACATATTATCTCCAGTCTACAAGAATTTTTTAATATAAATGGTAGCTGAATTATTAAGATAAATATTGTTACTTTCAGAACTTTAAAAGATAGAACAAAAGAAAGAGAAAAAAAATGTTGTTTATATATTAGGTAGAAAATACTGTTGGTTCCAGAGATACAAGGGCGCAAAAGAGCTTGGACACTCAGTTACATTCTTGCAGAGGCAACTGATCTCCTGAGGTTGTGTTTAAGGCACACTGGCAAGGTTGTACTTGCTTTGTCATTAACCGTGTTTCTACTACTTTTTATGTCTGCCATTCTAAGTATTACCTGAGAACAATAATGCAAGTGTTTTAAGAAATAATGTTTTGGGGCATTATCATTATAACAGCTACACAGAATACTTTAAGTCCAAATGTCACCAATATTACTGGACTAGACTTGTAGCAGAATGTCAGGCCACACTAAAGGAATGCGAAGATATATGGCAACCTAAAATAGTCCAAAAATAACTTTATTTATCTGTAGCCCTCGAGCAATATGACTGAAAAGTTTAAAAATAAATTAACGATAAGTGAACCTAAAGGACTTTCATGTTCACACTTAGCATCTTGGTTATTGAGGACTTCATCATTTTCATGTCTACATGGAGTAACACAGAATATCAGAACCTGACCTGAAAACTGATTGAAAAGAGGACTCAAAAAAAGAAATGAGGTTTCTAGCTACTTTCAGAATGATAAAACCATAATATGTGCAATCCAATCATATTCATGTCTGATCTCAAAACACACTACTTTCTCACCTGAGACAAATGTCCATCTAAACCTCATTATCCAAACAGGATGTGAATCAATTACATTTACTTATTGATTAACCAAAGACAATGCTTCATCATTGTTGCAGACTCCCTGTGCCAACCATCTGTACCAAGTAATTCTTTTTTCAATGAACAGTATTTGATATGTTCACATATTAAATTTTACAAAACAGCTAAATAAGAATAAAGCATGAATAACAATATGCTTGATTTACCGTAACAGATAAAAAATGTTATCAGTTACCTACGGACAAATAGTACTCATCTGCTGGTGAAGGCATGACACATGGTAAAATGGTATTTAGTGTGTTAGCTGTCCTAAATGAATACATTATTTATGAATTCAGCTCTAACTTGTTTGCTAACGATGTGAATTATTAAACTACTTAAGAAACAATTAAAAAAATATATTTTTAAATACATCAGCATAAGAATTTTTATTTTGTTCACACTTCGTAAAGAATTGCTCTAGAATGGTACCATTTCACTAAAGCTACTCGCATGCACAAAAATGGAGCTATTTGTCATTTCTTGAACCAAGGTTTCAGTTCACTTAATCACACTCAATTTTTTTAACAAAAGAAATAATCACTATGGTTTATTAAAATGCTAAATAAAGCCCAGATATCTGAAGCGTATCATATAAAAAAATACCTAAAATATAATCACAAAAAGTTTTGTGTTTACAACCTGATATTGGAGCTAGAAGCACAATTAATGAAATTTCATTTTAGTTGAACGTAAGATTTCTCTGCTAGGCTAGAAGATTTTAAAAAAAGGAAAAAATAAATTGTGTTTATTGGTGTTTAAGGATACTGTGCAATTAATAATTCTTGCACAAAAATTCTTTCAGTATCTGCAGTTCTGGTTTAGATTTCTTTTTTGTTAAAAGTCAGTACTTTTAAATCTTCCAGGGTAAAAATATTATTTCCTGGTATTTTTGTATGAATTATTCTCAAAAATTAATATTTTTTTTTCAATTCACTCAGATTCAAGGCCATGCAACTGATTTTATACTCTGGTTTTGTTGGACTGTTCAACAGACCATTCACATTAGTTTGTAAAAGCCATCAGTGCTTTGAGAGGGCTATAAATTTTAATCGCTGCATTTGTGGATAAAGAATTAGCACAATATGGCTGATACTGAAAACTTTCCTGTTCTGGCACACATTTCAATGATATGCTGTATATCATATTGTAAAAATCCAATACCTGCTCAGTTAATTAATTACACTAACCTGTTTCACTGGAAAGGAAAGGTAGTCTGTGAACTGAAGAGCTGAAATCTTTTGCCTCTTTCATAAAAAAACAGCTTGATGGGCTGTGACTTTCTTCCAAGTTTACAGTCTTGGAGCAGTCTCTTTCTATAGAACCAGCAGAGGCAGCATTAAGCTGGAAAATAGCATCTTGTGCTTTCTTTTTTTCTTTTTTTAGCATATTTACCAGAATATCTGCAAGATACATTAAGGAAATCATTGTGGACCTCTTTTTTTTTTTTTTTTTTAATAAAGCAACAACCATCTTTGTTTATGCCTAAGTCTCTTTTTTCCAAATGGAACAATTCAGATTATGGAAGCCTTTATGTGAATGTGAACTTCGAGTTGGGCATATTCTTTGCAATTATATTCATACAACTTAGTTTTTCCAAATTGCAGATTCATCTTTACTAAACAGTAACAAATTTACAGACAATTGTTGATCCCATTCAATCAACACCTGATAAAAGCATTTACAGACAAACAGGAATGCAAACTCTAGTATCTTATTGCCATTGTGTGACACTCCCTTTTTTAATTTTAAATTCTGTAATAAAATTTCCAAACAAAAGAAAAAAAAAACCCTTAACTTACAGGTAGCCTGGAAAGTGCATCACATCTATAAGCTTTTCACAATAAGGTTTACTAAAATGCAGAGCAGGTCTTTAGGAAATTTCTTCCAATAAGACTGTGTATTTACTGGAAGTATATTTGGTATAAATAAATTTTGCCTAACAGCTTGTAGAGGGCTTACAATGAAAATCCTGTGTGCACACAGCCAAAACCACAGAAGTCCCTGTGATATGTTTTTTTGATATGCTGTTCATTTTAATCCTAATTAATCTTCTAAATAAACAGCAGAAAATATAAGTAGCCTTTGGAAAATATTATTAACTGGACTAGGTAACAATAATAAAACACTTTAAAATTCAGTTGTTGTAATAACTCCTAGCTACCACAGACAAGAAGGGCCTCATAGTTTATTTACTAAACAGCTTCCATACTTCCCACCACTTCATCACATTAGACATGTTATTAATTTTCTAATGATGATGTATCGTCACTTAGTGGCTGCAGACTCCGTAAATCAGAGTTGTATTCAAAGTCGTAATTCTTATATTCTTCCTATACAAATCTAACATGGATTTATACAAGTTTCTTCCTTTTAATTTGCAAACAAAGCTTTAAATATATCTATCAAGCACAAGTGCATTTGATAAAGACATTTTCCTCTTTTTCATTATCAGTCTTATACTAATAAAATATTTTATTTCAGGAAGAAATGTTTCTGGGAATCTGAATCTTAAAATTGACATGAAAATTGAAGAATTTTTTAAAAGGAATGATAAATCAGTGTTACAGCTAAATTTATTTGAAATGCACATCATCTCTTCTTTGACAGAGCAGAAATAGAGAAGCTTTCCTGCCACCTCAATTCAGACTGGTAGCATGCTATACCCTAATGTAAAATGCCATTCTCATTTGATATATAAAATTGATCTGGAGTTGTTGACAACAAAGGATGCAACTGAGTTTGCTTTTTTACTAGTAACTGTGAAAGAATCTCTGTCACCTATAAACTCAACACCAAAACAAAACCATTTTTTCAATTCTCTTCCATATTCAAATTTTACCTACCAAGTAGCCACAAAGGTAGGGACACAGTAATGTTACAGTCTGCCCACAATTCTGTCAACCTGCTAAAAGTTAACTCCCCCACATTGTGCAACAGTGCAACTACTCATGTGTTTCCTATGAGGCAGTGAAATGAACAAAGTATGTCTGGGCAGTCTAGTATTTTTATATGCAAAAAGCTTTAGCTTTAATTTAAATTTTAAAATTGCATATAAAGAGTACAAGTTTTATATTTATTCTGAAGGCAAATAGCCCAGTAGTCCCCAAAGTAGCACTTCATTTGGCTAAAAATACCACCTACAGGAAATTCTATTCTTTGTAAGGTAATAAATTGGTCTTTATATAGCATCAGTTTCCCATCCTAAAAAATGGTTCATTTGCTTGAGGAGAGTATTTTAGGTGTGGCCTGATCCACGATACTTTGATCTTGGCTGGACCCTTCTAAAGCTAATAGTGCTTGGATCCAGGATTTCTGTTTGGATCAAAACTGAAATAGAAGCAGGTGCAAAGCACGAGCCCTGCCACCTAAAAGTTGGGAATTGAGTAACTGCTTTAACACAGTGGGATCAGTAGAGAGAATTTCCTTCCATATAGCTAATGCCTATCTCACACACACAAAAAATCATTGTAGCCAGATCAACTCAAACCCAAATATTTTTTTTCCTCAGAAAGGATACTGATTTCATTGTCTCTTTGTTGCAGCAGTTCTTTCAGTTTTTTCAATTCTTCTTCTCCTGCTTCTTTGTTAGTGTCTTTTTCTTCAGAGATGTGTTGTGATAGCAGTTTTTTATCAGAAATCTTTGAATGATTCATTAGTTCCTATTAGGACAAACAGACAAAAAAAAAGCACACTCATGTATTTATTCTACTCTGAGACTGTCTAGTATGATAGAAAAGGTAAGGACTTTCTAGACTCTTGATAGAACAAAATCATGCCACCAGTTGACTGTTAAGTTATATCCATTGTGTAAAGTATGGGACAAGTTGTATTTGTCGATCTTCACTACCAAGCATATGATTTCCTTTACTCTTTCTACACATGAATTCCAGTGTTCACTAGTATCACAGAGCTTTCAGTATTAACAATATAACTAAAATCTAATTACTTAAAGACCATAAATTAAGATTAGGAATGCATGCATTATTATATTAGAAAACCATATCCCAACATACAGAAAAGTATGTATTATCTTCTGTTGCTCCCCCTATTAATTTCACTTGTTCTGCCCAGTTAAAATGTATCTTGTCTGCTCAAGGATTTAGAAGGGCTTACAACATCCTGTTAGTGTAACTAACATCTGTTAGTGTAACAGATTCGGTGATACCATGTTTTTGATTGTTATTTTTATCTTTCAACATCATTTGTCCAAAATATAGCCTCCCATACTGCTGGGAATACAGATGGATACATCTATCCATATACAAATAACTTCTCTGTGTTGATTCCAATAACATCCAGTGCTCTCTTACTATTCACTGCATCCTGAAATTCTTGCTGGGGTTTCCAGAAAATGTTGCTGAATTTTTCCACCTAAACTTCAAATTTCTATCAGTCCTCCATGCACTTCACATTTCAATTGTTTTACCCTTTTCCAATGCCTCTCAACTATACTGCACTTATTTTGACACTTTTGAACCATTAATGTCTTCAAGTTATTTTCAGTGCCAGCTGCACTTCCACCTGTTTTTAAAAGAAATACCTTCACATGAATGAAGCAATACTTGATCTTGCGCATGTCAGCACCAACATCCAGAGTGCTATCAGGATCATTATCTTTGAGAAACGTTTCGATTAACTCATCCAACCTGAAAATACATAGCATTTTTAAGGGGGAAAAAAAAAAGCACAAACAAACATACAATTCTGTAAAGTAATATGTCAAATACAATACAAGATTTACCAAGCTGACAATATTGATAGACTATTTTCCTTCAAGGTCCATGCAATTGCAATGTACTTTTGGCCCTGTTGCTAAAACCTGGGTTTGATACTGGAGATTCTAAGACTCCATATCAGAACATACTGCATGTACTAAGGAACAGTTCTAGAACTAAAAGCATTTAAGAAGTAATCTTTTATTTTTCTCATTGATTTTATAACCTTCTGCTCTTCTGCCATCTCATAATTGAAAAGATCTAAAGCCTGCCCTCTTAGAAGACTAGATTTTTAGAAGCTTTGGGCATAGGATTTTTTAATACATATGATTATTTGTGCAAAAGAAAAATCTAATTCCATTTCTGTTACAAGTCAGCAGATAGCACAGCTTTTATACATAAAATTACCTGCTGAAATCACCAACTAAAGCAACCTGTCTTTTGATGCAGATTCTCCAAGATCTGCTGCTCTGCTTTCCAATTAATGAAGTTTAGATAATCTTTTATTCTCTTGTATTTTGTTCTTATTTAACAAACATCTGACAACATCTTCCCTAGGCAGAAGCAATTCTTATTTTGGTAATTCAGTCTTCATAAGAAAATCTGGCACACAGAAGAATTTCAAAACCAAATTAAAATATTCAGACTGGAAATCTACACAGGCATAATATACTATGCCTCTGGGCTGAATGTCACACCTATATGGGTAGAGTCAGATTTCCTCTTGCACGCTCTCACCAGCTCTCCAGGTCTTGCAGTCCAGGATGGATGACAGATCATCCTCAAGACAGAGGCCAGAGTATTTCTAAACCAAAACTAGCTCTTAGCCCACTTACTAAGGTATGTTTCTGGAAAATAGCAAGTGCAAGACTGAACTTCAAATTGTTTTATATTGAAGGCTTCCTGGTTCCTGACAAATGCTATTACCATTAAGTTAGTGGGCAACAATGACAGCCATATGCCCTGTAAGATTTTAGATGTTCATTTAGGTTATTATCCTCAGAAGATGAACTTAGGTTCCAAACATGAGCGAGCCAAGATATGCAAGGTACTTGCATCAACTGCCAGAGAGGGGCAAGGGTTCAGAACCATTTCTGTGCCTAGTGTTGCTTTCAGGCTAGTTTTGTTCAGCTCCTCACTTAATATTCAATTCTTCTGAATGTCACTTAATAGCAATTTATCCTTCTCAGTTACAGGACTGAGAATCTTGTTGCCATTTGATTATCTGAATCACTTTGCTGTAACCACATACCAAAATTTTAGGCATTATTGTATCACAGTATCTATAGTTGACCCTAAAGTAGGTGGCTAAGATAGTGCCCTGCTTTTGAAGACTTGTCTTACTGAGATTCCTCCCATTACTACACTGCAGTAACAATTCCCTGCTGGAGGGTGAAACAAGAAGACGCACAACAAACAAACAAAATAATTATTTTCAGGAGATAAATATCTGAAAATCAGGAGCTGTAAGATGGAATGAGAACTGGAAAACATAACAGATAGGTTTGGTTATTTATCTCTTCCAGAGTTCACCATGGGTAAGTGTAAATTCTCAGAACAGGAGAAAAAAGGACAGAAAAGAAGAGAGCGGCTCTCAGTCAATTTTAGACAAACTGTGCTTTCCAATTGTCATTATTTCAGTTAAAGAACAAGAGACAGATGTCCTGCCTATACCATTCATCTTATCTGCAAAATTCACACCTTCTGACTTTATAGAACATTCCCTGAAGTCAATGTGAGCTGTACATGTGGAGAGCTTAAGAAAGAGGATATTTGAAGAGAAACATTAGTTACAGAAGCATTACTGGCATTGCTTGCTTCTCAAGTTAAGAGACTACAAAAATTACTGGGCAAAAAAGACCAAAATTTTACTTATTGCCACGTGATTTTTTCTGCATGAAGAGTTGAAGAGAACAGAGGCCAGCAGTACAAGAGGTTATTCATCCTGAGACACACTAAGCACAATGAGCAGGAGAATTAATCCTTCATATGTGGAGGCAGGCATTTCTGTAAGCACTGGGAAAAAGAGGCATTTATACTATTAATGAGAATGTGATAGTGATTACACAGACACAGAGAAAGTCAGCATTTATCACTATCTTAAACACCTTATTGATTTCAGTAAGAGGAAACAAGTAAAAATAGATGAACTAGATGGACTATAAGAAGTCATCTATGAAAATGGGCCTTTAATCTTGAACTAGAAATTAGAAAGGAGGCATTTTAACCTTTCTTAACCTAACTAAGATTACCTGTTGCCAGGGGTTTACCCATACTCAGATTACCATAGGTTTAGGCTATGGGAAGCAATCAAAAAAAAAAATAAAAAATTACACTAACTTGCACTAACTTCTTACCAGAAAAACACTGCAGAAAATTAAAATATTTCAAGAGAATAAAAATGAATATATAATTCGCCTAAAATAATGCTCTATTTTTGAAAATTATTATTTGCCAATAGAGAGTGAAGGTTAATTTGTCAAGAGTAATAAATTAGACAAGCTGTAGTTATAGATATGAGCTGCTATTTCCTCTCACTTACATTACCTTTAATGTGTTTGGCATTCTTGAAAAAACACAGCAGCCCAATTAATTTTTGGTATCCCAAAGATTACAGAGAAGCCAAAGAAAATTTAAGCACTAGATGACTGAGTCAAGTCTGAAATAGCAGAATGTAAATCAGAAGTTATAAACCAATTCAGACTCTTTGCCAATTCCAGGAAACAGAATAATCTTCAGTGTATTTTAAGACACAATTTAAAAATTTCCTCTTTAGGAATTAGAACTAGAACAGACCAACATAGTCTAAACACTATGAACAAAAACAAAAGAAAAAAAAAAAAAAAGAGCAGCAATGAAAATCCCCATGAATACCAGCAAATGAAATCACTGCATCTCTCACATTTTTTTGTTTCCATATAAAAATTACCAGAACTCTTTCTAAAATAAACACACAGTCTAATAACACTCTGGATATTCTGGGAGTTCATCCAGTATACTGAAGTATTAAACAAAGGTGAAAAATAAACTGACAATATGATACAGATGCAACTTGAAGTTTCTCTTCTTAATGAACAGATCTTAGCTACCTGAACCTTTCCCTCCCCCCTAAGTGACTTACCAGCTTGAGGATTGTGATAACAATTGAAACATTCTCCTATGAATTTATACAGTGGCAAGATTTGCACTTTTACAAATGAAAAGAAACAATGTTACTTCCCATTCTTTTCCAGAGATGTTCACAGAATAAATCAAGGAGACAATAAAGAATCACAGGATGAGTGGAAAAAACCCCACCCCAAAACAGCAAATAAGAGAAAAAAAGGAATACTGACTATGCTTTTACTTTTTCCTAACATGTATTAGGCAAGGCAGATCTGCTTGCTAGGTGACTCTGAAACAAAGGACAATATAATTCTACAAGATTAATATGCTTTTCCTTCTAATATTCCTGACTCAAATGGCCTATTATATTTATCTTTATAAATATGCAAAAAAATAAAATTAAATATATGGAATATATGAAAACTAGAGCACAGAATTATATAAAATAGGGCTGTAAAAGATTTAAGAAATTCATATAGGGCATCTACAGTTGCAACTCCAACTCATTCTTTCTCATCAGAATATCACACACAGGCTGTAATCATCCTCCTATTAAGAGGCAGAGCAAGAAAACCCTTTTTGTAAGTAAAGGTGAGACAAAATGGCTTTAAGTTTTCATTCAGTTACCTTCAAGAGATGGATAATACTTTTCTCCCTAGCAACAATATCTTCTGAGATAGTCACCTAATCGCTGATCCTTAGTTATTTACCAGAGGCATGCATATTAAACAGTTTTCCTCCAGTCAAAGACTGTTGCAAGAATATATGTCAACAAGAATCAAACCAGAAAAACACATAAATGGCCCAGCATTGAACAAATTTGGGCCTAAATGTTCAAAAGGAACAAGAAACACAAAGAGAAGAAGAAATCCAGAGAACTTCCTAGCAAATCTTGCTTTACTTGCCTACTCAGGGGCATGCATATGTGGCACAGCAAAGTTAATGAGATTGTGAGGTAAAATAACAGTATCCTCTTTCTTAGGGACTTTTTTTCAGCTTTATTAGAATAACTAAAAAAGCATAGGAAACAAAGTATTTTTCGTCAGTTGTTGTGGCTCAGCCCTGAGACCATATACTTAGACCTCTCTTAGTCAGTATGTTCCATTACCTGAAAAAGTTAACTATAGTTTCTTTTCAAAAAGACATGAGCAATCGATCCCTACATTTACTGATTACCAGCGTCTGCTATTATGCCAAATGGTTAATGCTTGCATGCCTTCTTAAAACAGAAATTAGGAAATTAAGCTGCCCAAAGAAGAGAGTTTTGAAAATGAACTTGCAAAAGGAATGTGCATGCTTGGCACAGAATACATAACATACTTGAAAAATTTCTAAGTTTTCCAAGCTTATCTTCACCCAAAGCATCTCAGGCTGAACGTGCACTTCCCCACTACACCTACTGCCAAGAGTAAATAGGAAAATAAGATAGAAAAATCAAAGATATTCATGTACATAGGCTTTAAGACATGGCTGAGGGTGCTTATGATGAAAAACAGATAGGATCACGCAGAAAAAAATGAATCAACTAAGAAACATATAACCCCCCCTTCCATAGCATTTATGAACACTGTTACTTTCAGTATGAGATTTTTTTTAATTTTCTTGATGTTATTTACAAAGACTAGCAGTACAGCAGTGCTGGACTTCACTGCTCTTATATGAGACAGGGACTGCAGAAGAAATAAATTCCTTTTTTGGTATTCTATTTATCATCAACTTACAAAATAAGCTTATTACAAGCCCTTTGTAAGACATCCATCAGTAGCAAAAAGAATAATCCCTCATCAACTTACAAAATAAGCTTATTACAAGCCCTCTGTAAGACATCCATCAGTAGCAAAAAGAATAATCCCTCAATTAAGATTAAAATTAAAGATAATCAACCCAAAGACCTGGTAATGAAATAACAACAAAAAGCCTATTAAAAGATACCTCTCAGTCAGTGGAGCAGAAACCTTAATAAAGAGATGGTCTCTATACTGTCACCTCAACATCAACAACAGGAATTTTATTTCACACTGGAGCGACCTTTATAAAAAATACTTAGCCCCCAGTCTTCTCACTGCTTAGCTTAGAAAGTCGCATTGCACCCAGCTTGATGGGAAAAAGCAATGATGGAAACTGAATTAACTGAAATCCAATGGAAACCTAATTATGGGGTTAGTGACAAATACCAAATTGAAAATTACTAAATTGCTTACAAGTCACAATTAATTGCTTCAGTGGAAATATGCAGCATGTATCTTTGTTTCAGAATTTGATGCTCTTTTAATGTAAGATGGTCAATTTAAGGTATTTAAATTTAAGGGGGGTTTGTTATACTGGTGAATTACATTAGAAAAGGCTGCATTAATCTGAAATAGAAGAACGTAGCCACAAGATACTTGTACTGAAAATAAAACACTAACATACCCCTTCCACCCCCTAGAATTATAATTTAGAAATGCTAAAATCTCTATTTCTGTGTAGAAACAAATATTAGATAATAGTCTTTTATTTGTTGTAGTTAATAACATTAGCAAAACAGCTGCTGCATTATTCATTAGATTTAGCTTACTAAGGCTCTCAAGAATGTTTCCATGCAGAATTTGTGCTAATCAAATCTGGAGCATGGATAATCATAGCTAATTTCATATGACAGGAAAAAATATTTAAAATCAGTGTCAGGTGAAGATGTCTATTCTAACTTCTGGAGATGGAAAATGGCTCCCTTTTTTTCCTTTTCTCTTGTACATTGTTAATAAAAGGAAGTTATAGACAATTAAATATTTAACATTATTACAGCAGATGAAGTCTAAAAAGGGGATTTTTTTATAGGTCTCCATTCTTCCTTTTAGGACTGGGATGTTCTGCCTTAAGAACAGCAGGCCTAACTTACACTAATAAGAGAAAGGGTGTGCTGAAGCCTATTGCCAGAATCATGCTGTACCAGGAAGAATAGTTTTTCCAACAGAAATTCCCCAAAGGAGAAAGAATATGAAAGTACCAAGCAAAGACTCGTTTACTGTGATAAACAACAGTAAACAAAGAATGGAGCTTTGCTCATCAGAAAAAAAATGAAAACAGAAAACATGAGTAAAAAATTCCACACACACAAAAAAATAATTTTCCAAGTCAGTGCCGAGAGAACAGTATCACATTATTTATGAGATTAATTTCAAACTCACTTTGATAGTGTATACACACTAACATAGTACAGAAAGAAAGGTATTACAGTGCCGCTCCAGATGAGTTTGAATCATGACACCAGACTCTCAAAACACAAGTTGTGTAAAGCACAAGTCTGTTCTTATGCTGATGTTGGGAAGAAAACTCACAGTAAAACAGCCATAAACAGTTGGGACAGAAAAGTGTTAAACTAACAGTGCTTCCTGGCTAGTGACTATGAATCAGTCCCAAATTCTTGTTCTAGCATTTCCCTCTACATTTGCAAATAATGTAAACACACACTGTACTGCAGCTTGCAGACAGCTTTTACATTATCAACTTTATTTCTCTTCTGTTACTTTCCACCCTTCAGGATTTTTTTTTTAATGAAGCCTGCTTACCATTTAGACCACACATAAATCACAAAAGCTTTCTATCCACATTACTTTAGATTCCATGCATTTTTCCTGATAGCCCAACTCCAGAATGATTAGATGAGCACTGTGCTACTTTGGTTTTACCCATTAATTAAATAAGACTTCCATGTTTTTAAAAAGATCCACTTCTGAATCAGTCATATGTTTGCATGAACCAAGATGCAAATTACACAGCTGAAATGCATCAGAAAAGCACTCCTAGCCAACTGAGAGTATGTTTTTAAAGTTGAGAGCTCTCAATAGCATGCAGGATGCATGGTCTCAAAACACAGATTTGGAAGGACTCATTTTGACCTTGCTTTATGTGCCATGATTCATTTTTGGGACAGCTTGCCTTTTAACCCCGATCACTGACACTGTATATAATGTATCAAAATTAAGTTTGCTTAAAGAGCAACTAATTGTGTGTGTCAGCTGTGAATTCTGTGAATTCTCACAAAACAAAACAAAAAGCAACTCAAAACCAAAGAGCCACAGACGTAGTAAAAATTAAGTTCTCATATTTAAAAGTGTAAAAAGAACAGATGAAAATAGAGAACACAGCAATATGGCCAATGATTTACATCTATAGACACAAATTGATTTTCATAAACATTGAATGTTGGCTGGTATGGGGAGGGACTCTTTATCAGGGAGTGCAGAGATAGGATGAGGGACAATGGTTTTAAACTGAAAGAGGGGAGATTTAGATTAGATATTAGGAAGAAATTCTTTACCACGAGGGTGGTGAGGCACTGGAACAGGTTGCCCAGAGAAGTTGTGGGTGGCCTATCCCTAGAACTGTTCAAGACCAGGTTGGATGGGGCTTTGAGCAACCTGGTCTAGTGGGAGGTGTCCCTGCCCATGGCAGGGGGGTTGGAACTTGATGATCTTTAAGGTCTCTTCCAACCCAAACCATTCTACGATTCTAAGATTTGGATTTGTTTTTTCAGTGGTATCAAGTTCAGTTATTTAAGTGTAAAAATTTTGCTTTGTAAAGGAATCAAACAAACAGTACCATACATACAGATGAATGATTACCACTAAACACTTGCACTGCAGAGTACAGAAGTATACACCTCCCATTACAGATATAATCCCCCCCTTTTTTTAATTAGGCATATGAGCAAAGCCATTTTTGCTACCTTCTTATGTGACGAGATTCTTCTGAAAGATGTGTACAGTGTGGCAAACCGATGCAAAGAGCTTCTATACAGTGAATATCATTCATTCCAATGATGAAATGTACACAGATCTAGATCTTTGTATCAGTAAGTCAATGGAAGATTTGGCACGGAGTACAAAAAGACTAAAGCTGGCTTACACAGGGAAAAAGATGCCTACACTAATACTATACATGCAAATTTTTTGCAGAGAAAAAGCATATCAAGTAGTTTGCTGAGTAGATTATTTCCTTATTTAAGAGCACTTTATAATACCAAAGAAAAAGCATATACATAAAGAAATGCTTCTCACTGCCAGCTAATATTTGTGGCAATAAGAGTAGTGATATTCTAAACTAGAGTATACTTAAAAGTACCAAGGGAATACTAAACTTCAGTTTATCAAAATTTGAAAAATATAAATACCTCTCAGGAGAAGGTAGCAAGAACTTGAAATAAAAAGAACATAGGAAAAGCACAGAAACTACTCAAGGAACTCAAAGGGACTCTTACAAATGAACACTGAGACTTTTCTACAGTACAGAAGAGATAGGTAGTTTTGAAAAATCTGTGGAGTGTCACTTACAGGTTATGAATTAGACGTAAAAGCTCAGAAAAAAGAGATTTTCAAAGAGTATTTAGAGTGCCAAAAGACGTAAACGGGTATTTAGTGGTATTTTCAGAAGCAACTCAGCTGACTAAGCATTCAACAAATTTCGGTGGGATTCAAAAAGCTGCTATGATCAGATGCTTTTGAACATAGGTATTTGGAAAGTGGCTCCAAGATTTTTTCAAACATCTAAATAATCAAATTTAGCTATGTTATCTTTTCTCCATACACCTCAGTAATATGAGTTATGCTATATTTCATTACCTTTCTTGAAACTACATGACATTAGATGACTTATATAGTAGAAAACAGGACATAGCATATAGTCTCCTTCCCCCCCGCTCCCCCCCCCCATGGTAAAACAAAATTGCTAATCTTTGAAAAGAACTTCAAATTATCTCTTAATAGTTTCAACATAAAAGGTGATCAGATTAAAGAATATAAGATTTTTTTCCTACTTTCAGTGACCTTGGAACAAAATAGCGAGATCAAAGAAAAGCATTTACATTTACTTTAAGTATTCAGCTTAGGTACCTGCATTAGGAATCTGAACTTCCTGTGCTGTCACTAAAGATTTTATAACATGTAAGAGAAAAAAATGCCCTCTAGAGAAATACATTGATTTAACAGCGTTCTAAATCAGGCAGCCAAGCTGGAAGTTAACGTGAGACATTTTAAGACTACTTTATAGTTAAGGTAGCTTCTTTTCTCTTGAATATCGCCTACACATCTTATGTCAGTCAGTCTGCTAACTTCTACACAAAACCACCGCCTGCAAAGCTGTGTTGACATAAGGCAAGGTAATACTCTTCTATTTCTTCCACCTTGCAACTGAAATTGAACACTGACATCAGCAATAAGAACATTTGCTCTGCTTTGTAAATGAAACCATTTGTTCAACAGCTTAAGTATGAGTAACTGTTAAAGCTCTATATTGTACAACAGTGCAATATTGTTAATACCATGATAGCATACAGATGTCACAATGTTGAAACAGAAAAATGAAAGACAGAAAGAAGTAATGAGAAATCCAGGACTTGAGTAAGATGAACAATATATGACTGTTGAAGTAAAAAATAGAAGCGTCTGTAATAACATATGTATCTGAAAGAAATAAGGTAAAGTTATTAATAAATTAAAGTGCTAAGCCAGTACTTCCGGTCCTGTTCCTAGAGAATTCCAACTGGCAAAGGCTCTGGAAGCGTGGGTGCTCTGGAACACAGGAACTTGATTTGAAATCCTGACTTTTGGGCACACATTGTAAATTGCTAGTGAGATCATTTATAACAAGAAAAAAAAAATCAAACAAAAAGGACTCTCCCTTTTACTTTTGGCATGCTTCTCATAAGGAAAAAAAAATTCTATTAATTCTATTCTAAAGCATAACACAAAAGCCTGTGAGATTACAACTCCCTTCTATTTGGGATGTATGTTGCTATTTTTTATCTTTTTTAAAAATAGTCCGAAGTGCTCCTTTTTTCCCCCATCCCCTAAACAATAAACTAATTCTCCAGCTCAAAGACATATTTAGAGCTCAGGCCTTTACAGCTGAGGAAGTAGATGGTAAGATTCCAAGCAAGCAATTCAGATTTTGGAAGCATTTTATGAATTATGTTCTGAACCACTTGTGTAGCCTAGCTGAATTTTTTTATGCTGCACTTTTCAAATAAACAAAATGATAGCGGCAGAATTCATGTGTGTTGAACATTTGTAGGAATAAAATAATAAAATCAAAATTATGACATAGTAATGTAAAAGCTTTCCATTTAACACAGAATTCTGAAGTAAGAATTCCAGACAGCTGTTGCTTTATTCACAGGACTGATAAGTTGTATTGTATTAAAATTTGGCCTTCATGAGAAAAATCAAGAACATTGCTTTCTGTTTTATTTTAAATTTAGTGAATGACAATGTGACATTGTAGTGGTTATGAGGAAAGCCTATTTCACAGATGTTTTTTTCCTTCCATTAAATAAATAATAAAAACATAATTAAAAAATCCCTGAAGACACTTCTTTGATTTAAGTGAGAAAAAAAGGATGAAGAATGAACTACAGCTTAAATAGCCCACTGGTTTCATTTGGAATGCCCTGAAAGTAAACAAGTGGAATGAAGCACATTACTGTAAGAAATGTTTGGTATTTCTTGACTTCATAAGTCAAAAAACATACAAAATATAATTTTAACATAGTGTTAGTATTTATTTCTGGGGCAATCACTAACACATATTTTCTGCAACAGATGTAGAGACCAAAAAGCCCTACACATTACCTAATCATTTTATTAGAATAAAAAAAAAAATTAGTTCTACATATATACCACTGGATCTGTTCCCTTTTGGCATCCATCTTCTACTGAAAAGTGCCTGAGATAAAGACTTGTGCAGTGACAACAGAATAAATGTGTACTTAGTGCATAGAGTTTGTCATTGACATGTTTTGTACCCCAATCATCTATGTTCAGAATCAAAGAACAAATACAAAAATTGGCACAGAATGTTTTCAGAAGATTAATTTTGTTCTGACCTCCCTTGAAATATGTATGATGCATCAGAATAAGAAGAATTAAAACACATCAAATTTTTATGAGACTATCTTTAGTAACACCTCCCCTTACTAGTTAATGACCTTATTTGTAATAAAATGAATCACAGACTTTTGTCAAAGTTTAAGAACTTTGAAAAGAACTATGTAAAATTGGGTTATATTATATATATATATACACACACACACACACACACATAGACACACGCATACATATAGAGTTTAAGTTCAAACAGAAGATATCCTAAGCAAGATGAAATGTCTAATTACTATTTTAAATCCATAATGACACTAATTATAATTTCCCCTCTTTGCATATTAAAAAATGCATTAGCCAAAAAAAACCCAAACAAAAGATTATTCTGTCTGGGACCCCTTACTTATCACTCCCCTAAGAACCATTCCTGGGTGGCGACTTTACTAATAAAGTGCAACACAGTATATTGCATTATCACCTATACTATGTTTCTTTTCCTCTTCTGTCTTTCCTAACAATCTGACTCATATGTCTCCTGATAAATAATACTATTTAGGTTTCATTATAGATGCAAAACTAGATGCAAACCACAACACAGACATTTTCCAGTAATAGTAAACCATGATTTTATCAGCCTTCATCCAAGTCAATGCTTCTGTTGGGACTACTTGTATATTTATTCTTCAATGGGAACAAACTCTCCAGATAACGAGTAGTTTCAAACTCAGATGGCCAGTCTCAATAAACAGAGTTGTCATAAAGATTTGCTGTGTTATGCATTGGTAGACTCTAACTGGAGACAGAACACTTAGATGCCTTCTGTTGATTTTCATAAACGCTCAGGACATTTACGGACAGGAGGCTGAGAGAGATGTAAACCAGCACGGTCACAGATATTATCGCCATACAAAAGCAAGCTTAAAATGTCTATGTGTGCAAAACCACAGAAAGATATTTTCATTGAAGTAGTGGCTTTTTATACTATCATTTCATTATACTTTCATTTGGGTGTTTAGTCCATATCAGCTGTTACCTGGGAAAATTCAGATTGCAAGAATGCATACAAATGCAAAACTCAAAACCTGACATTTGATATTTTTCCCCACTTGAACTGTTTAAAAACCAGATTGACTCATCTTTCAACACTCCATTCAACTACAGCATATAGTATTAATAAGGCAGTCTGACTCATGTATATAATAGTTATTCTCTAGCAGTATCTTCCGCTTTTTACTTGAAACTATGCTACCCATTAAAAAACCCTGTATATCCAATTATTTTTTTCTATTTTGAATCTATATTAAAAATAATGATCTTTGAACAAAGCCATTATATGGCATTTGTGACTGATGAGGTCAATTGTTTGACATCCTTCTTATTTATTATTGATCCTCAGGAAAAGTATTATATCTCAGCCAGCAGTACTTAAGCTTTGTTCTATATTTTAATTACAGAGCATTTGTTTCAGGAATGAAGTTACCTGAACACAGATGCTACATGAGCCTGAGTAAACATAAATAAATGATAAAATTGGAAAGCTTAAGATTTTGTTGTCCTAATATAGCAGAGGTCCTTGAAAGTTATTTCTCCTTCTATGTCTTATTACAGATAGAAACTCCTTAAGTCTCCTCCCTGCTTCTTTCTGGGATGCAAAAATCCCTTGCTATGAACTCAGAATCAATATTTTCTGACAAGGTAATGCACTACATATTGTGCTATATAGATAAAAAGGAAAAAAATAAATGACTGATACTCTTTTTAACACAATTCTGAAACGAGGTCTCCTAAATGTACAGAAAATATAGTGTAACTGTATGCAGATGGTACACTCCTAGTTTTCCTTTGCATATTCATATTAAAAACATATTAATTGCAAAAGTTGATGAAATTCCCCTTTGTAAGACTACCATTTTCATGATAAAAAGTCAGGTAGGAAATCTTGGGAAGGTTCATGAATGTGGTGTAAAAAGCCCCACTGATTTCCAAGAACCCAGTTTCCCTATACAAACTAAACAGCAAACAAGACCACAGTGGAAAATTAATATGACTGATTTTTAAAATACTGTTAGGAAAGTAGATCTTTAAATGATTACATAGATTATTTAAGTCTATTCGAATAAGGTCACTGAGAGTCACTCATCTTCTGAAGGACTAGTTCTGTCAGTGTAAAAAGAAACTAGCTAATAAAGACATTTACATTTTGCATGTAAAGTAAAAGAAAGATACTTCTCTGTTCTTGCTGCTGCTTTAATTTTCTTTCTATGGCTCGATTTTGTCACATCCAGTGCTATGCTGTAATGTTCTTGGTGCATTTGACTCCCATTCTTTTGGGCAGAATGATAAATAAATATTGACCCAGTAGCAATTGAGGGGTTATTCCCAGTCAGAAGATTATATTGGTAACTGCCTATGTTGAAAATGACTCAGATTAACCGTGCAGAAGAAATACATACATAATGCTATCTAGGTCCTCATCTTTGATACGGATATCATTTAGTTTCTGAATTAAAACAAAACCAAACCATCAGAACCAAGATTTAAGAATGACAGCAATCTACAGGAGAAACTCAAAATTCAAGGTAGCAGCTTACCCTCACGTCTCCAGAAACTCTTGGCCTATGGCAAACTAACACTGCAGCAGGATACATCTCAGCACAAAGAATATTCCTTGAATTCTACTCAGATTGTATATAGTTTTGAGAGAGACCATTTTCTTTTTTATTCTCCACTATTATACAACAATGATTTTTGCCTGGCATCTGACAGGCATTCCCATCCTGCGTGTTTACTTTACTTCACTTCCTCAAAGCTGAGGCTGCAAAAACACAGCCAGCAGCCTCATACAGCTTTTCAAGGAAAACTGCCATTCTAACCTGGCACCTAGCTTCACATGATTATTCACCCCAAGAAGTTAAAAGCTCTGACATGAATTTAAATATTTATGCCAACAATGAAACTGATGAAAAGTTTCACCACAAAAGAAGAAAATGAAAACAATGTAAGCCATTACTGAAGTAGCTCTTCTTGTGAAAGCTCTGACGTTCTTTGCTTGCCAGTCACCAGCGCCAGCTCATCCTTCAACTCCTGGATCTCCTTTTGCAGCTGGACAATCATCTACAAACAGCAAGGCATAAACCAAGCATCACCTACAAATGAATAACTAGTTTATGATTTTTGCATCAGAAGGCTGAGTTTAGGGAAATATTATACTTTGGTTTTTGCTTTTTTAAAAACAGTCCAAATGCCTTAAATACACCAAGCACTTTTTTCCCTTTCCCATTTATAAAAACAAGAAAAGTCTTCAAACTCAGTAAATTCTATGCGTTAGAAGACGTGACTGTACAGAAAGAGTTCAAAAGATTGTTTGTAAAAGAGAAAAATAATTTGCCATAGGAATAAAAAGAGCTTTCTGACTCATTAGTTTTGCCTGTTATAAAAACACATTTAAAATAGAACTGATGTCTTTGTTAGAGAAAGGACAACCACACAACAAAAGTGACTTCTTTTACCTTCCCTTTATAAAAAGATACAAAACCAAAATCTTAGTATTTTGATCTTAAATTTTCCTTTCATATAATATTCTAATCATCAGAATGATAGCATACTATAATGTAGGATGGACCAGCTGCTAACGACAAAAACATAGTACAAATGGTAGAAATCAAAGTAATGAAATTGAATTGCGTTAATGAATAACAATGATTGAGAAAGTGACTTGGAGAACTGTACTAGATTTTAAATTCATAGGCACTGGAGTCTATGCTTTTGGAAAAAAAAAGTCTGTATAAAACCATATTTTACAAATCATTAGCCTCCCAAACCCAAATTCTACAAAGCAGGAATAATATGCAAATCCCCAAGTCTAAAAGATGAATGAGCAAGTTCTTGAATACTTTGTGATTGATCATTTTAATGATGCATCACCTTACGATGTCTCAAATATATCAGGAATCCAATAATGTTTTAGATGGATATTTTGCACACTGTTCCCATGTGCAAAATAAGTTTCCAAGAGAAGAACGTTTTCAATGAAAAATTAATCATTCTTGATTGCACGCACTTTATAAAAATAAGATTGTTGAAACTGACATCACATTTTCACTGAATGTTAAATGTTCTTCAAAAAGTTCTATTTCTTTTATTGCTTAAATTTAAGCATGACTTTCTAAACTTTGAATATGTATTTTTACTTTAAAAATCAAGATAGTCTAAATGTACATATGATTATTAATTCTATTCTATTAGTATTCTATTAATACTATTAATTCTAAACTTACTGGTAACACATTTGTTACTATAAAGTATGAAAGGCTAAGATACAGTATTTTATTTAAGAATCTATTAAGGTGGTGAACTGTTAATTACAGATATTGCAAGACTGCTTCAAGAATATTGCAGGCCAAACATTTTAATCTGATTTTAGGCTGCCTCACTGGTGCCTCACTCTGATGTAGTCTGTGCCAATTACTGAGTCAATAACATTTGGGGCTGGAGTACAAAAAGGCTGAAAGCTGAACTGATATATCAATCTGACAACAACAGAAATACTATTTTCAGGATATGGATAAGAGAGTGATTTTCAAGTATTAAGAAAAAAAAAAATCTATAGAAGCATAATATTTTCATTCTTTTTAAATAAATGCAGGAGGAGTTTAGGTTCAATTAGGCTCAACAGTTTGGTTTTCAGTTTAAACCAAATCCTTTTGTAATGAGTAAGAGAAGTTCAAAGCTAAGTTTCTTAGAAAGGACAATAGGTACAAGTTCATCTTCTTAGTAAGATACACGGTCAGAAACTCTCCATTATGGAGAATAAAGTCTACACAACAGTCCGACTTAACTCAGATCTACCAAGGTGTGGTATGCACTCCATTTATAAAGCATGCATTCAACTTACAGATGATAAATCCTGCAAATAAATGGCATTTGATTGTATGAAAAAAAAATTGTTAAGTCCAGCACTTCACTGAATAATCAGGTTGCACCCTTGGAATATACTTCAGGTAGCTACAATGGGCAACAAATTCCACAATGAGCACAGAGGCACATAAAGTCTAGGTACCTGTCTTCCCCTGCCTTTTCCACAAGAGAGGATGGTTTTCTAACTCTCATGAGTCCACTTTTGCTTTACTTGCTAAACGATCCTGCAGAGTGACACATACCAAACTCGTGGAGTACAGCTCCACAGGATGTAGTAAATGTTCAGAAGCCTGCATGTGTTCCACCTCAATCAGAGGCTTCTGTGGCCATGTTCTGTTGTTCAGTTCCTACTTTTTTTTTTAAATTTGTTTATTTTTTGACTGCTCTTTTTTCGCGTGTGTGATGCTGTTACTGTTAGAAATTTTGTTTGGAAAGAAAAATAAATAGAAGAATAATAAAAAAAGAACACCAGCAGAAACCCTGACAAGAATCTCCTATTCCCTTTAAAATTCCTGGACAAGAGAAAATAATAGCACAATCATTAACAGTAACTAAAACATGTTAATTGCTGTCAAGTAACAATCCATCTAATCCCTTGATTTTTAGAGAACAAATTTTTCTTATGCTATATAAGCTAGCATTCTGTGGTCTAGCTTTCAAGGGAAAAGTATTTCCTAGCCAGATCAGAAGGTCATATGAGAGCAAAATACATAAAACTTGTAATTACAAATTAGTCACAAGAAATTTAGAACTACAGCAATATTTTTTTCCCATAAAAAGAATGTTGATGCAGTTAGTATATCATAAAAACATACAGGACTACTGAAATTAGGATCTTTCACTCAGATTTTATATACTTTGGAGGCAAAAAGCTACAGTTCAAACTTACAATTATACTGTTAAAAACTGTGTTTTAAATACTTTCTGTTTATATAAAAACAGAATAATATAATAGCTTAACCTGAACTTATTTTCCATCTGATGTCTCTGTCACAGAGACAGAGGGTATGCTGGAATGCTCCCATAGTTTTTTCTTCATTACATCCACATATGCAGCTTTGGCATAACCAATGTAACCTCAGTCAAACATTTCCCATATCAGAAAATGTCTTTGATATACAGCATGCAACCCAGCTGATCCACTAGCTATCAATATCTGTGATAATAAATAAATAATAAATTTTTTATCTGTGATAATAAATAAATAATAAATTTTCCAGGTAATGCAGAAAGTTGCATTAAATAAACTAAGAAAGGCCTCAACATAGAAGAATTTAAGATTACAGACCACATCTTCAAACAAATCTGGTATTAACAAGCTAGAGGCATATAAAATCTTTCAAAGGAAACAATAACCAAATACTAAAAAGAAAAGATAAAGTACCTTTTTGCTATGCACATTAAAAAAACCCCACTTGTTTTCCTTATGTGGCAATGCTTTGTGCTTTACCAATGCGGATTATTACTTTTATCCTTCTCTGTACTTCCTAAATCTCTGATCCATTCTGCTGAGCTTCTCTGCTGCTCTTTGGAATGTATCAACCTACTGCTTTACTGTGCAAATCCTATTTCCACATCGCATTTACTTGTCCTTTTTTCCTAATGGTAATTTTACACAGTTCGTTCTTCCTAGTTAAAATATTCATTGGGCCAATCTCAAGGAAGGACTGTATCTGTATGTTTTTTAGCTTTTAATAAATGAACTGTTTCAGTGCAGCTGTGTGCCTTCATCAAGTGACAGGAATCAGATTTTTTGAGTTCCAGGGACATCCATTTATCTATGTTAGAAACTAACACCATAAGAGAAGCAACACAGATATGACAATGAAAGACCATTACTCCTCAGATGCCTTAAGAGTTGAGAAAGCCTTTAAAGGTTTTCTAGGGGTCCGTTTAATTATAAGTATGTCCGAAAGAAAAAAATAAAAATAGTAGTTATTTTAGAAGAAAATGAACTTGCATCTAAAAACAATTTAATGGGATGATTCAGTATAAAATCCTCAAATGCACTTGACTGCTAGTGATTATTGAAACTTAAAACAAGCAAACTGCCCCCAGACTATTCTCACCAATCTGGGGTCAATTTCTTCATTAAGAACTGCTTCATTCTTAATAAGAGCAACTCGTTGTGCAAATCTGCAGGTTGATATAGATTCCTGGAAGGAAAAAAAAAAAGAGAAAAAGAGAAAAAATTCATTTAGCCTTGTACCAGGTAAGTAGAACAGACTGCTAATGAAGTCCTTGAACTATGTTCACATTTTTTGTATATTTTACAGAACTAATCTATCATTTCATATTGCAAAACAACACAATACAAGGGAAATTAGGTTTGCATATTAATGATAGTGACATATAGAACTGTCAAATCATAGTACATATTTTATTAACCCAGTCAATCCACCGTTCAACTGTGTTTCAAATGAGTTCCCAGCTGGCACTAAAGCATAAGAAAGCCGCAAAAACTTTTGAATCATGAGAAAACTAAAATTAATGAAAACTTTTGGTGAAACTAGAACTAGAGAAGTATATGTAAAAGAAGCTGGGAAAAGAGATTAAGTCCTGGACAAACGAGAAACAAAACTGGGAGACTTGGAACTAAGGAGGCAATATAGGAGAACTATGATAGCAGAGAAAAGACTGTTGGAGGGATAAGCTAAGATGGGGTGTGGGAGGACAGAATGCCAGGGAAGAACAAAAAAAAAAAAAAAAAAAAAAAAAAGATACAGGACTGAGTTTGTGAAGGAAACTGTGACAATCAGTGTGTAGTCTCATCCAGGACAAAGCATGAAATCGGGGATCCCTAAGTATTGTTCCCTCTTCCGAGATCAGCCAATACTAACATGCCAGACTCCACTAGAGAACTTGTCTACCTAGTAAATAAAAAGCAAGCAATTGCTCTCAGTTGGCTCAAAGAATAGAACATCACACAGTAGTCTTAGAAGTTCCAACAACATGTGATAAACTCTATAATAAAATTTTTTGAGATTTGCCAGTCTGAGTTTAAATTGTAAGAATTTACATATAATCCCTATCTTAAGAGAACTTTACTAGTTTTACAGACCCATATTTCAGAATTGAAGTAACTCTGCAGTTTTCAGTCCTTCTAGGAAAATACCAAATTAAACATATTGATCATATACTTCTATTTCCACAGGATTTCTGTCACTTTCAATCTTCAGAGAGGTGTTATCTGAATGAGGGTTACATGATGAAAGACACTCATGCTTATTGGAGAAGACATAATATACACATGCAGAATCAAAGGAGAGTTTTAAAAGGAGGCAAAAGGAGGCCTTATAATTAAGACAGCTGCACATAGTCCTAGCTGGACCCTATTTTTGCCTCTGCTGTACTGTGCTACTATGATCAGCTAATGTGATTACATTACACGCATTTACATTTTCAATGGACCTCTTGTCCTGGTTCAGTGTGAAGCATGTGTTAAATTAATGGGCAGCTACATCAACTCAGTCTTCAATATGTAAGCTAATCAGAATGGTAATCAAAGCTGACAGCTACTAATTTCCTAATCGCTTTTTTCTACCATGCTTATAGTTACAGTACCTGAGGGCTTCACAAAAATCAATCAATTAACTCAATTGATTAGTATTGTTTTGCTTTGAGTGGGTGAAATGGCCATACTTAACAAAAGGGAAACTGAAGTCAAAAGTAGCAAAAAATATTTTTTTTCTGATTATTATCATTCCATGATCTGCTCGAAACAGCTTCCATTCATCTTCAGTTACAGCTATAATAATTAACATACCTACAATTCAGACTCAACATCTCAACACATAAGACATTGAGGTGCTGGAGAGGGTCCAGAGAAGGGCAATAAAGCTGGTGATGGATCTGCAGCACAAGTCTTATGCAGAGAGGCTGAGGGAGCTGGGGTTGTTCAGCCTAGAGGAAATGAGGCTGAGGGGGAGACCTTATCACTCTCTACAACTACCTGAAAGGAGGTTGTTGAGAGGCGGGGGTCAGTCTCTTCTCCCAAGTCACAGGCGACAGGACTAGAGGAAATGGCCTCAAGTTGTGCCAGGGGAGGTTCAGGTTGGATATTATGAAAAATTTTTTACACTGAAAGGGTTATCAAGCATTGGAATGGGCTGACCAGGGAAGGGGTTGAAGCACCCCCTGGAGGTGTTCAAAAGACAGGTTGACATGGTGCTAGGGTACATGGTTTAGTGATGTTTTTTTTGTCAGAGCTGGGTTGATGGTTGGACTAGATGATCTTGAAGATCCCTTCCAACCTAGATGATTCTATGATCTTCTTCCAAGCACTCTGCAAAACTAGCATAAAAAATGTGATGCAGGTAGTGTGAGAAGTTGCATACAAACTCTTTGGTAGAGGTGGGAATATCATCTAGTTCTCTAGGATAATATTGTATTTGTCCTCTTCATGACAGTTCCCTTTCCTACTTTGAATTCTCTGCTTCATTGCAATAGACAAAGCTACGTCCTCAAGAAAGTTCCTTTTATGATACAACTTCAGTTCATGCGGGGGGGGGGAGGTAATTCTGCCTTGTGCATCCTTTGTGAATGAAATGTATATCTAATGGAAAAGCCCAAACAAAAAGCAAACCAAACATAACTATGCATAATGACTCAGAACTTGTACAGATATCCTAATTTTGACATTTTCTCATGTTTATGAAATGAGTTAACATCTATCCTAATATTACTCACACATATCAGATTTTTGGGAGCAGGGTAGGGGTTTTTTGGTTTATTTTTGGGAGGATGGGAGAAGGAGGTTTGCTGTGTAGACAGTACACATTAAAGCAAGAGCATGAAAACTTTCAGCAGCCTACTCTGGATAATTACTTGGGCTAATATTCCTGTAATACAAATCTAGATCACAATGTGAGATAGATAACGCCTGATGAATTGATATATGAAAGGATGACTATGCCACAGTCTAAAAAAATGCATTAACAAACTTATGCAGTTGCATTTATAATCAGATATCTGCTTGCATAATTACAAGTCTGAACAACAACAACAAAAAAGTCTTCAACTACATGAAGTATGGCTTTAGCATAATGCTTTCCACTGTATTTCACAAAACAGTTTTAGGCTTAAGAGTTTTTTTCTTGCTTATTCACATTAGAACCTTTTGATGTTATGGAAAAATCAGGAAATAAATCTATTATAAATGTCTTGAAGTGGGGTTCTATGTATTCACATTGCAACATATTTTGGTGAACAAAGAGAAGAAAACATCAATACATAGAATTCCAGTGCAGAAAATTGGTGAATGGAGACAAAATATTTGAATCATTTCCAAAAATCCCAAATTACCCCACCCAATTCCTTGTCCCCCACAATGAACTCTCCAGTTGTCTACCATACTTAGTGAAATCCCAACTTAACAGAAGTCTACGGAAGTTCTTCCAAGGCTTTCAGTGTAATCCATAATCTACTTATAGATCTTACCAGTATGTCCTTTGGAAGATTCTTTGGAAATGTCTTTTCATAACTCAAAAGATTTATTCATCAGGAAAACAGTAAATGTTTTAATAAAATGTTAATTCATTATTAGGTGCAAGTCATTTCCCAACTGCTCCTTGATTTGAGATTACTAAGAGAAAAGCACATTTCCTAAAGGATTAGTCTACACCTCACTGCAATTTCCACTGATAGTCTTTGTTCTCGTGGAAAGAAAGTTAAATTTTTTTTTGGAAGGGATGACAATGAAACCATACACACTTGAACTGCAAACTGTAATAAAAGTCAAAAGAGCAGAATCTTTTAAGAAGTGAAAACATTTTTGTTGAAAATGGATGGAAATAACATACATCTATGTTTCTTTTGTCTATAGAGAGCGTTGCTATCATGGTAGTCATGCAGTTTCCTCCCAGGCTGTCTCTTAGCACTGAGGTCATCATAGAGTTCCGGTAAGGAATGTGGGACCTGTTTTTCTCTGCAAGGGCAATTATCACCTGAAACAAAGTAAAAATAGAAAAGGCTTTCAAACTTACATGTCTATCAATGATTGACACAGAAAGAGAATGAAACCAATCTGCTCAGGAACCTAAACTTCTGCTACAACTAAACTATACTTCTGCACACAGCTGCAAACCCACTGATTTTATTGAAACAATTTCAACTTAAATTTCAGTGTGTTTATATGTCTTTGTAGGAGCTGGACCCGAAAGACCAAATAAATTTAATTTTATCATACGCTAGTTTTACAACCTGTCAGCAACATGGAAACAAAAGACGATAAACTAAAAACCTCAGACTTTCCTAAGACACATTAACTCACTGAAAATCTTCTTCATGTTTTTTCTAGCATCATAATAAATTAAAGTATGGATAGTATTCAAGTAAAAGCTTCCTTAACATTTGCTGAAGCGTGTTTTAAAAATTACACATTCTTAAAGCACATGGTTCTTAGAGGTGCCAATGCATTTCTTTCCAAGAAAATGTCTTGAAAAGTACATACACAAATAAAAGGGTGCATGATTACAATGTACTGCTGGAAAGAAATAATTAAGTTTAGAATATATATGCCTTGGCCAAAAAGGAAATGGTACACCTACTATTCTCAGCGTCCTTTCTCAGCTGTTTACACAATGGGAACTAATTATTATTAAATAAAAAGCTAGAGTACCCCATGATCTATTGTGATATAAAAAATTTGAACTGATATCTGGCCAACTACTGTACTGAAAAACTTTAGCTATATGAGTTGTGCAAGCTATCCCATATGATTAGGACTGATTTTTCCTTTAATATATGTTACACACCAACATATATTATGTTTATGCTGCACTTCAGAAAATTGTCAGTTTAGAAAATTTAGTAGCAACATTTTTGTTGGCATTACTTTCTCTTAATGTTCTTCAGAAAGTTAAAATTTCTCATTACTATAAATCTTGCACTGGCAGCCTTGAGAGGCACAAATGCGTAATACGAAAATTACTGTCTTGTAAAGGAATCTGGAAACCCATTCCCGGATCAAGGTTTTAAAATCTCATATATTACAACTTGTTAGATGGAAATATGTTATAGAATCATAGAACCGTCTAGGTTGGAAGAGACCTTTAAGATCATCGAGTCCAACCATTAACCTAACACTGCCAAAACCACCACTAAACCATGTCCCTCAACACCATGTCTACACGTCTTTTAAATAGCTCCAGGGATGGTGATACCTCTGTTGGTTTAAAATATTGCATGGAAACCTCACAGTAGTGCAGAGTATATATTAATAAGCACATTCTCAGTCTCTGCCACACAGAGACTACAATCTGAATAGAAAAGATGGGAAAAAAGCCAGAGGGAAGATATGTTATTTCCATTAAAAAATGGGAACTGTGTTACAGAGAGGTTCATTTTTAATGAAGTCCATGCAGGAAGTCTGTAGCCCAGGTAGAATTTGAACCTTTCCATATTGGCACTGAAAAGCTGCGTGAGCAGGTCTCATGATGCAGAAGCCACTGTACTGTCATGTGGCAGAGTCACATAACACAGAAGATGATGGCTTTAGGTCCCTTTGGTAAAATCATCCACTAACCAACAAAATTTTTCCGCATTCCCTAGATGGAGCACGTGTTAAACGGCAGTTAACAGGCTTATTCATCAAAGAAGTAGGAATGTTATAGTCTATTATTTTGGGGAAATACATGTAGTTCTAATTCTACTATAGTGTCAAATCACATGGATGTACTGCTATTCGTTTTTAACATCAATTTGTTACAGACAGAACCCAACATGCTTATCGCCAACTGTATTAATTCTAAAATAGGAGTTAAAAGTTGCATGACAAAAAAATTAGTATTTTATGCTTCTACAGCACTTCAAATCTGAATCTCTCAAGACTCACTACAAAGATTATTAAATTCAACCTCACATATGCTCAAGCATAAAATACATAAAAATCATATAGAAGGATCCTAGCACAATTTGTAGGATTCTGAAGGAGTCCATTTTAGAATCAGTTACCTGTATCACTTCCCATGAGTACAGAATTAAAATACAGACATTTTACTTCAAGGTAAAATTTAAACAAATGGGGGGGTATGAAAAAAAAATTCAGTGTAATAGTAAATGACTGACTGCCACCTGCTGTGCCTTAAGCTTCTTTCGACAGATGAAATATCTCTCACTGAAGATTAAATGCAATCTAAGACATTTGTTCTTGTTAACAGAAAAACACACACACAAAAAAGAAAAGCGTTATTTCCAGTAACAATAAGCACGACAATCAGTTATGTTTCCAAATCTTAAATATAAAGAATTTTCAAAATTTTTCTGTTTTAATGGATTTCCTCAACTGTAACTATTACTAAATAACACATATACTGGAGTATAAATTAAAAGGTTCAAACCTGAATTTCAGAGTTAAGCATTTTTCTTCTCCCTCCCACCTCCCATTTCTCCCACTAAATGACAGCCTCACAGACCTGCCATTTCATTATATAAAAGCCACAGGAACAGTGTTTATAGTACTGTGAAAACAGTATTATGCATTCAAACTTAGAAAGAACTTAATTTCTCTTACAGGTGCGAGGTCTTGAAATCTTTACTGATTGCAACTTAATAGCACAGCATCCACAAACCAGATACCATTGATTACCAAGTGTTTCTTACCCTTGCTTGGAGTTTTACAGCATTAGAATACAAAGCACCACAACAGATAAGGGAGACAAAGTGTAGCAAGCATTTATAAATAAGCATAAATGTCTTTTACTGATGCCACAAATACTAAGCTGAAGAGAAACACG
This sequence comes from Tringa tobata, assembly GCA_033628505.1. Classification (NCBI taxonomy): domain Eukaryota; kingdom Metazoa; phylum Chordata; class Aves; order Charadriiformes; family Scolopacidae; genus Tringa; species Tringa tobata. Next base: position 1,463,725 of record JAHREE010000287.1, read on the forward strand.
TGAAAGGAAGGAATGCTATGGAATACAGACAAAACCTGGTGGAAAGAAGAGATATTAGAAAATAAGGTATTAGTGAATTTGAACAACCTTCACCATGACACTTAACACGTTCACAGAAATTACGAAGATTCTAAGATGTAACATCTTGTTTTTCTAGTCTTGAAAGGAAAATTATTATATCAGATCAGTGGGGGAAAAATAATTTTAAAAAAAGTAATAATAATAATAATAACAACAACAACAACAATAATAAATTAAAAATAAAGAAAAAAAATCCTGTTAAACCAAAACTTTCTACTTGAATGCTTCATCTTCAAATTTTCCATTTACCACCACTATCTTAACTCATTCTTTTTTCTTTTTTTTTAAAAAGAATCAGTTTGATTAGCCAGGATGAATCTACTTTCTTAATATTTGCCTTTTCCAAAGAGGAAAAATAAAAAGCAACAGTGCAAGAAGGATAGGGATTTTAGTATACCTTAAATCAACAGGTTAAACCTTTCTCAGTAACAATAGCTGAAACAAAGATTTGTGGAGATTTATTGTTATTATTGCAGTTGCAAATATGAGTCCTATTGGCATAAAATCAATTACGGTAGTTACTCCATAAATACATTAACAAAGGTAACGCCCGTCTCAAAGAGATCAAAGATTCAAATTGTTAGAGGAATATAACAACAAATGAGAGAAAAACCTAATAGTTAATGATATTATAATGCTTGAACCAAATGAAAATCAATCATTTCATTTCAACAATTCTTGAGTGATACATCCTGATCCAGCTGTGGAAAGGGGTGCTAATCACAAAGAAATATAGCAGAAATGCGGCTCCAACCTTGTAAATATCTTTAGTGATCCAAATAAAACAAGAAAATTATTTTTGATATAACCTTACTGGTCAATTGTTAAGCTTTTCCTAAATGAAAATATTTTATTTCAAATCAAGAGCTACCAACTCAAACATTTAAAAAAACTGCAAAAACCACACAGTCCAAAGCCTGAGTGTTGGAAGCAAGATTTCCAAAACATTGCACATTGCTAAACAGGAATGTAGTAAAGGGAGAAATGTTTCATGCTATTCCAATTTTACCTGTTCCAAATAATGTAACGATAGGTTGATATATTTGGCTTCTGTCAATAAGTGACCTCCAACTCCAGTCTTTGCAACACGCTCTGATCCAGCAAGGTCTACTAAGTGTAACTTGGAGCGTCGGATAGTTGCAGATCCAGGTTCCTTGCTGGAGATGTGAATAGTGAAAATGCAGTGAGATCGGGTTGAAGCTTGATTCATTGGTGTCTACAATGACAAGAAAGAAAGACTCCTCAATGTTCATTTAATAAATAAATTTAGTTTTTTGTAGCTCAAAAATCTGGAAATCAAAATCACCTATCCAATTTTTCAGCTATTACAGCTGTAACAAATACACAAGAACCACCCAAAAGATTTTACCTTGCATTCACATTCTGGCCAAATACTTGGATAACTTTAATCTGGACAGGTACTGCAAGCAAGTAAGCAACTATCCTTGTTCTAAGATACTCCAACAGCAAGTATATCAGCAAAGCAGCTGGCCTTACTGTGCTGAAGAATGCTGCCAGAAAAGGGCACCTTGACCAGAAGGAAACTTACTAATTCCTGATCTTCAAGAGTTTACCAATTTCCCCATTGGTAAGCCCTTTTTTTTTTATTATTATTATTTGCTAGATAGCTACCAGTGTAACTAAGACTAGAGCTTCCTATAAGGCTTTAGACTTTCACAGTTTCATTACTTTTACGAAAAAAATTAACTTCGTAAATCACTATCAAAATTTTACATGTTTATTAGAAACAGCTACTACCATACTTCCTTAGCTGGAAAGATGGAAATTCTTGGTCAATTTTTAGAGATGTTCAGCTTTAGTATAACTTTACTGGTGTTGCAGAACAGAAAATGTTAAATATCTTTCCAATATTTCATTTTAGATTTCAAATGACCATATGACCACACACGCAGTTTTCTTTTCTTATATACCATATAAAAAAATCTTTAAGCATCTAACGCCTATATTGTTTAGTTATATCAAGAGGTTGTTAGAAACTTAAAACTAAAAGAATTCATTATTATCTTCATGTTATTAAGCTTTAGAATATATATGGAGATTAAAAAATTATCATACAAATAGTATTTTTATTTATAAACTCTTACAAGTATGTTATTAGGGCACAAATACTTGACTTGCAGAAAAATAAGATAGTGAAATTAAAAAACAAATATTGATTTGGCAACTAAATCTATACTTATTTATAGCTGTTTAAAAAGAAGAATAATCCTGTGAAGTTATATATATTAATCTCTTGTCTATTCTTTATTCCTCTGTTATTCTAGAGTCATTTATCTAGGCATAACCTATGATTCAGACTAGATATACCAACATATTGCCTTTTTTTTTTCTCTCTCATGGTCTGTTTGGGTATGAAACATTCTAGATGTTAAAATAGCCTGCCTGTTGCAGGTGTTGAAGGTGTTGATTTGTTAATCCAGGAAGGATGGCTCTCAACAGAAAGACTGCATGCTGAATACTCCTTTACCAGGAATAATATGAACAGTTATACCTCTTGGTTGAACTGTCCCCCCTTCAATTTCCCAGTATTTTTTTCCAGCCTTAATAACGCCAGCATGACTGAACTGTATTTTGGAACTGACCCAGCTCAAAGGAAAAAAAAAATAAAAGTCTGCAAACCATAGATATTTAACCTGGATCACTTTCCTGACTCAGTCACAGTGCAGCTGTAGAATGCAGTTCCGCCAGAATAATTGAAAATGGCAGCAAGCAGCGTGTGAACAAGTAGGTGGTGTGCAGGAATAATGTATGCCTGTAGCTGTTGGTGAAAATTCCGTAATGAAATTACAACCTTAGCACTATTTTATTTGGGGCTGCTCTACCTAACAAAGCCAAGCTCAGAAGGGGAGGGAGGAGAGTTTTGATCATCAGTTTATAAAAATGAGAAGTTTTGGAATAATGTAGGCAAGCCACTGGCTCTGCTTAACTGCCAGGTCTCTAAGGATCATTTCACAATCCTGGGAAATGAGCAGCAGAGCATCAGGGCGCAGTCACATGATACACTGTCTTCAGAGGCGAAGCGGAACAAACGAAGGGGCAATGAATTGTAGCACTGGAATGGAAGAGAACAGGCTCAGGGGAAGATATAGGCCTGTCAAGTTTTGAAAAGCAAGAAAATACTCCCAAACATATTTTAAATGCAGTTATACTAAGAAAAAATTATATGCTGTTAAAATATACTTTATTCAGTAATTCTGATTCCATGGATAATCAGAGCCAGCTTCACTTATTTTATTAGGAGAGCTATGATTTTACTACTTGGTCTCTGTGAAACAGGACTGGATATTTTACTTTTCCAGCTCAAAATCCACAACAGAATTAATATTTAAGGACACTCTCCTCAGTAGAATTGATGCCTGAGGACATTTTGCACTACAGTCGTGGCATCGGTTGCATTATTCTGCAGACAAGGCTAAGCTAGATCAAAACTCAATACAGGTCTGGCTGGCAAAGCACAAAGTAAAGGTCGCTATGCAAGAAGCAGAAAAATCAGCACACTTCAGAATAAGCATTCTTAAGCAAACTGAAGTTTCACTACACAGCAAAACCTGATGCATTTCAAAATGTGCTTTTAGTCACACATGTTTAACCGCAACAGAGGCAAAAAAAAATAATAAATAAAGCATAAAAGAAAATAAATTTCAGGACTCTAAGTTCCAAAAGCTCAGGACAGCACTTGGCCTATTAGGTCTTTAATGTCTATAGCAATACACCACCCACAACTCTGTTTCCCATGTTCCAAGCAGATTCTGCTAGTCTGGTCATTGGAAATTCCACTGCTTTTCTCTCCACAACTTTTTTTTCATGTAAAATGAGCAAAGCTGATTTGAAAGTCATTCGCTAGAATCCTAAACTGCTATTTTTACGAAGTCCCTCTTCAGAGTAGAACCATGCTTTAATCAGTACACCAACACTCCTTCTCACAATGAGATTTGATCTCCGCTTTGCCGCGCTCATAGATAGAAAGCTCTATTAAAACTATTGCAGGAAGCACAACGCAATAAAAATTTAAACTGTTAAATGGGATGTGATCATGAAATATTAATTGCAGTAATAATCCCCCACGCTTTGCTACTTTTACCACACAAGTAGACACAAAGCACATAGCAAAAGAAATGACAACTTGTCAGCATCTTCAGTCCAAAAATAAGTCTTTTTTTGTGGGGGTGGGTTTTTTGGTTGGGCTTTTTGTTGATTTGTCTTGTTTTATTTTCTATTTTACATATGCAACTTCTAAATATCACCATTCAGCTGTTCAGAAAGTTTGAAAACTGAAAACAAACAAACAAATTTTTCTGGGCAGTGTGTCAGAGCCTACTAAAACGTTCCTTTAGTAGCTTTCAGAGTTCATTTTGGCTTTGGTAGTAGTATTCAAACCATATGTATATGAAATCATCCTCACACTAATTTGATGTGATGAAGGAAAAAAGAAAGAGGGGAGTGGCCTGGCTCTCAGCAGATGGTTGCTATTGTGAAGGTTATATATAGAACAACTGATGAGCTGCAGTTACTTACAAAGAAATAACTTTTTCCAGGAATTCTGTGACATCATAAACCACATGCACAGACTTTGGATGCTTTGTGATATAACACGGGCACTACAACAGAATTAATGCCAGGTTATCTGTTGCTGCCCATTTGTGGCATGGTAAAAGAGGAATTCAATAACATATCTTTTCAGACTATGTTTTGGTAAAGCATTAGGTTTTTGTTTGATGCTGGAAAATATATAACAGGAGATATATCAAGCCATACAAGCCAGTTTCCTTTTCCTACAGGACCAGGATATACCTCTGCTTGCTGAAAGTAAATAAACTGTATAGAAGCTTCATGACTTAAACCATTACATCTATCGATACAACAGCTGCAAGGTTTCTACTTAAATGAGAACCTGCAGCACAGCCATATTGCAAGAAGCATCCGATTTGGATGTTTCTGTCAAGGAATGCAAGCTCATGAAAGGTCCAAAATCTTGCTGAAACCTAAGTTATCCATCTTAATCTAATTGTTATCTATCCTAAATCAACAAAACACTGCAGGAGTTCTTCTCTGTACAAAAATTTATGTATTTCCCAAATCCTATATTTGTTGCAGCTGTTATTATAAATGTTGTTTTCACTAAGAAGAATAGCCAGAAACAGGATGCTACTGGTCTAAATAGAGTTCTTAATAATTAAGGACCTAAGATGGAGGAAGTTTCTTAAATAGGACAAATACATGTGAAAGACTGTTTGAAAGTCACCGTTAAACCAACAGAAGCTGTTACTCTCTGGGAGAAGAATGTGTTGATTATGGCTGCCAAATATGCTCAGACAGAGAAAATACAGAAGAAAGTTCAAGACAACTAGTACAGAAAGATTTCACAGGTGATAAATGCAGTTGTTAGCCCGTATTGCAAAAAACCATCTCCACTTGGCAGTTTATACAGCTCCAGTGGAATATTTTCTTCTTTGAATCAAAATATTTAGACATCAGAAGAACACGATTTTCCTGTATGAATGAATTAGTGACTACCCAAAGCATAAATGAAGAAAGGCTGATTCTATGATTCTATAAATGCAATTTGACACTTCCCTGATTTCTAAAAGCAGTATTTTACCTTTCCATATTTACTGCAAATACAGTTTCACAGTTAGACCATGGTAATAGGCAACTTTTGAAGTAATTAATAGTCCCTGGGGAGGATATTATTAAACTTTACGTTACACAGTGCCTTTTATCCCTATCAATCCCAAAGCACTTTAAGGACTATTCAAAGCAGTATGTATGATCAGTGATTGTTCTACCACACATAGAAATGAAAGCATCTGTGCTGAAATGATGATGCCATTTGGTACTAATGATACTATAGAACAAGTTTGTCAGAGTGGAAATAAATTAACAATTGCCACCAATAAGGAACCTAGGAAAACAGAAAGTTGCAATCCGTTCTGGAATGCAGTTCTAACATGGATAATATGCCTTCTTGGCAAAAGTGTCATTTAATCTCATATGTTCACAGATTCAAGTCTTATTTTTCACATTTCATCCAAGAAAAATATTGCATTCAAACATTACCAGTGGCTTTCTAAATATATTTAAGAGAATACTAATGGACTGTAAAAATAAATACAAAGGGAATGAATCCAATTCAGAGGTCACAAGTCAGTCCCCACAACTAGCTTTAAATGTTTAAAAGTTTCATTCTTTCTTGAAATCAACATATTTAAACATTGCCAAAAGCTTACTGCTCGCCCTATGCGTACATCAAACAATTTAAATGATGGAACAATCATGCATATATGTAGTAAGCACTGTCTTCCGAATTTTAACAATGGAGTATTATAGATATAAAACCATGCACTAAAACATTTCCTTCCTCATTAAAATGAAGTAATTTTTCATTAGACAAAAACCAAATGTTAAATATACATACAACTGCAGTGTTCAGACATATCAATTTCACATAAAGATTTTACAGTTATTAAATTGATGCACGCCCTTGGGAGGCTACTAGGTCTACCTGGTATTTTAAGACAAATACTAAAAATGTACTAAGAATTCTCTACCTCACAGAGGTTTAGGCACAGTATTTCAAAGAACATGATCATATGAGATTCCTGTCATAAGAATTTAGAAAAGACCACTTCAGCTGAAGACATATTAATAGCATATCTATGAAAATTTATGGTTGGACTCGATGATCCCAAGGGTCTCCTCCAACCTAGACGATTCTATGAAAATAAAGTGGTTTGTGAACACCACCTAAAAGGTCAAACACTTATTTCTGTACATGAGCTTTTTTAGATGCAGCTGCTACCACCTGTGGTGTACGTGCAAATTAGATTTTGGAATCCTTTGTTTACATGTATTTGAAATACCAAAATCATAAAGTTGCCTTAAAAAATCAAAATACAAAAAAATAAATTCAGATTTTTTTGTGTGTGTTAATAACCTGTTGCTGAGAGACTTATGCCTTCAAATGTCAAAAGAACCTGTGTTTTATGGGAAAAACAATCAAACAAATAGTCCTTCCAGTTGGAAGAGCTTCCAACAAAAGAAACAATTTTGGGGGTTTGTTCTCTGCCATTTCTCCCTGCCAAAATATAAGAGACAAAAACTTCCTATTTGGATTTTTACATTATGAAGTGTTTGTGCACAGATGTCTCCCATCTTACCATTTCCACAACTTGTACTATATATCAAAACTACAGCAAAGGATTGGTCCTATACTGACCTAAAAACCAATCCTGCACAAATTAGATTAGATTCCTCTTTCTTCCTTCTTATGAGCAATATAGTCATATGTGGGAAAGAAGTATTCAGTTATAAACATTCCCCTTGGTTCTGACGAATGACCGAATGTGGTCTATAGAATACTTAATATTATGATAACTCTCTTTTTAGCACAGTCAGCATTGAGAGCAAAATGCAGCCCTCAAATCACAAGTTAGAGAGGCAGAGACACTGCAGAAATTAAATTGTCGTGTGGAATCATTAAATGGTCCTGCAACTTTTCAAAGAAAGGTTATCTTGGGAGTAAAGGATTAAATTTCGATTTTAGATGCTGCAGTTCTGTCCCACATTTTCTGTGTGATCCACGACAGTCATCTTAGCTTTTCCATATCAAAACTCCTCATCATTAAAAAAATGAATCAAGCATAGTTTTTCTTTTACTTTCTTTTCTAGTTAGGTTTATTTATTCATCTTGTGTCTTTTAAAGTTCACTTAAATAGTGTCCTAATCTTTTTTATTTTTTTTGAAGTCAGGAAGTGTTATCATAATTCAATCAAGGTTTAAAAATATGGATCTCCAGAGAAGTTAAGGTTGATGTCATAAATCCTCTTCCCTAGACCTCTACAAATGATCCCTCATCTCTCAACAAACACCATTTTCTCACTCTGTTAAGTCATCGCATGAAGTACCACAGTTACCTAAAGCCAAAAATGCCAATTGATAATGGGTTACAAATTCTGTAATGGCTGAGAGAAAGCAGCACTCAGTTACTTAATGAATTGTACTGCACGTAACTGCTGCAATTGCAAAGGAACAATGTGTGAGATAACTACATAAATAAGACATCTACAATGAAATCCACCTCATTTGAAGTTTTTGGAATCTTATTAGCATTCCAACTAAGCAAGGTAAATATTGCTGCAATGGGTGGCAGTTATTCCAAGCAAGTATTCTCTGCATTTTTTTTTAAGTACTCTTCATTGAAGACCAATGAAACAATAATTTTATAGTACTTATAAAACAAAAAAAACATTTGCTAACCCAAGACACTCAGATTAGTAAATTCTCTGCTACTCAGGTCCTACACATGCTCGTGTTTATTCTTATGTTTTCTGGCAAGTACTAGCATGACCCAAATAAAATTACCAAGTTGTAGATTAAAAATAAGATAAAGGAGATTTTTCTTCATACAACACAGTTAAGTCATGGAACTTTGTCTAACACCAGATTTCATGATAAAAATGTACTTAGGTTAAAAAAAGCATCTGGGCAAATTCATGTAAAGAAAAAATACAACAAAAGTCATTAGCTTTAAATAGTCTGAAACACTAATTAAGATTAGAGGATTTTTTTTAAATGTATCATTATTTACTTGGTTTATCTTTTACTTTTGTCTATATATTTGCTATTGGCCATTGTTCAAAACAGAAAATTGGAGCAGACATATCTTTGGTCTGACCCATTAAGAATATTCTTTTAGTTTTATTGAGCATTACTTCATCTTGACCTCTAATGACTTACCATCTTCATTAGTCGTGCTATTTGTTCATGACTTTCAGTATTTGAGATATATTTTCTCTTAACATTTTCCAAATATGTAACACAAATGTCCTTTACAATTGCTGATTTATGACACTGTCAGCCAGCAGGACACCATTCTTTAAATTCTGCCTCATTTTCATAAACAGTTCCTCTAAACTGATCAGAGATTTCCTGAAGATCTTTCTCCATGTGATGGACTTTCTTTTGCTGTTTTTCATTACAAACTACCATGACAGTTTTTCAGGCTTCTGAACTCAATGCCATCTTTTTCTCTCCTCTATTATACTTTTTCAAGTTGTTCTGCTCTAAATTGTGTAATTTTTCCATTTGGAACATAATATCATATCATCAATGGTTCCTTGCCTCAATATTCCTGTTTACTAATATACCTTAAGTAACGCTTGATTATCTCTTGCCTTAATGTCTTTCTGCCTCTCAAAGTGTCACTGCTGAAATAGTCTCTCTTGAGAAAGAGAGAAGAAATCAGATTTTTGCCTATTTATATTTTGTATTCAAACACTTCTTCCCCTGTGCCCAAGTGTATGTGGTCAGCCAGCAGGAACAGAGAGCTACTTGAATATTTCATATACTTTAACTGTCTTTTCCTCTTCGATTTAATATATATCTTTTTGGTCAGACAGAGGATGAAACCCCACAAATTTCTAAAACAGAATTAGCTGTGTTGTGGTAAAGACACATCAACAGTGCTTACATTATACAACACACGTTTTATATTTACATTCCATTTCCAAGTATGAAGATGAGAAAAAAAACCCCAACCCAGAGATTCTATTAACTGAATATGGAAACATTTCATTTGAATTTTTCAGAATCAGTAAAAACATTCTTGTCTTTGCATATTGGCAAGTATTTAATTTTTAATGTGCTCTGCACTACATTTTGACATTTTTTCCTAACACGTACCACCACATTTAGGCAATAAGAAGAAGAAAAAAAAAAAAAAGAGAGGACTGCTAAATCTTACTGTAACTACTTCAAAGGTAATTTAGAACTTCTGTGGGAATATCTGATAACACTTTGTAAGGCCATGTTTTCTAATCTTTAAATGTGTATGTATGTTGATACATGCCACATTCAATAGTCAGTCTATGGTTTATGAGCAAAGTTTTTTTTCTTACTTATTTTAATTGCAGTAAGTTATGACATCAACAACCACCAATCACATTCACTAAGGAAAAACAGAAACCACTTTGCAAAATCAGAGCTATAATCAGAGAAATGCTTATTTAATTTCACTGTGGAAATACACTCAGAAAGAAGACATTTACTCATTTATCTCCAAGGACTTCCAAAGTATACATCTTATGTTTATGGTAATTTTAACTCTGATAGCGTTAAGTAAGATTTGTACCAGCAATTCCCACCTCAGCAATCATTCTATTGGTGTCTCCCAAGAAGAGGAGGTTTAAGGCTTCCTCTTCATTGGTTGCTTGCTGAAGAGACAAGTTTTTCAGATGAATGTTCTGATCAGAATCTTCCATTATTGTCACTTTTCTACATGGAAAAAAGCCAAACAAACAACAAAATGAAAATTAGAGTTGTTGTAATGTTCCATACCTTCATTTTGATTGTGACTAAAAGGTGACATCTAAAACCCTAAACCTTATCATAATAAAAGAACTAAAACTGTGAAGAGTAAACCATGCACATTAAAGGAAGTGTTGAATTATTATTTCCTTTACTGTCTCCTGCTTTTTATTCCTTTATTACAAACCTCCACATAGAAAAAAGGAATATTTAAAATCTGTATGTGGCAACAAGGGCATGGACTCTGCCAAGTTGTGAGACAAGGACGAAGACATTTATTGTTTTTCTTTTACAGCATATATAGTTTCTGTTCTTTGATCACGTACTGTGCTCTCTACACAGATAGGCCACGGGTGAATGTCCATATACTGTTGAAGCAATGCAATTGGCTACATTTAAATGTTTATCCCGCCTGAGCTAATTAGTCATTGTTACTTGTTTTGGTATATTGTTATCTATTTGTTAGCTTGCTATCTATTTCATATTACCATACAAGGACATAGTTTACTGTTCTCAAAGCTTCCTTCCCATCACTGCAAGAACACCTGCTGAGCTCTTGCTCAGCAGCGTGTCTCCACAATTCCTCACTCCCCACATCTATAATTATCAGAGAAAGCTTTGGGATTTTTTTTTAATGAGATATAGTAAAATTTCAAGAGCAAACAATTAGATGAATCATCACAAGCAAATAATAAGTAAGGGTTTGTTTGCCATTACCACAGATATTTAAGAAAAAATGATAAATAAAGCATACCATAATCTTGATGAACAAATAGGCATGGAACATCTTAGAAACAACACATCTGTAGCCAACAAGTTTGTAATAACTTTGCATTTGTCAAGATTATTTCTCTTTTCATTCTTCTCAAATAGTAATAAGTACCAATGTAAATGACTCCTTTCTTTAATTAGAAGCAAGCAAACAGAATGTTATATTTTTTTTTTTATTTCCAGTGAGGTTAGAAATGCTCTTAGTTGTACTTATTTAAGCCTTAAAGTTCAAAAAAAAGGAAGTGACATGGAAGTAGCAAGGATATGGCAAAAGCTCCAGGAGAGCTACCAAATGTTACTGAAACTCACTGCTCTAGATAGCCCTTTTGCATGAGATTTTTTTCTTTCAATGAGGTTACTGAGAGGTAAATTTTATTGGCTTTACGGAGTAGCCTTTAGTGTCTCCTCAGTTAGAACACTCTATAGTATCCAACATGGAAGTCAAGTAGTTGCATCACTAGATTTGGAAATTTGGAAAACTCCCAGAATTAAGACTCAGAAAAACTGAAGTAAACTACTTCTAAGGATGAATGAGATGTCCTTCAGGATTAATTAGATATTCTGAGACAATTTAGAACAAGAAAATTAGAACTTTTACAAGTTTGGGTTTTTAAAAAATAAAACAGGAATTTTTTTCCCCTGTAAGTACAGATAATACTTTATATATATACATATATGTATAGGTATATGTATGTGCATTACACACATATGTATAGGTATCTGTATGTGTATATATATTTTTCCCATATTCTTCGAGGTTAACCACAAGAGGGAGTATGGGGCTTGGGTTTTTATCTCTAGATAGTTCTTGCATATTAATTACTCCAAGCTGCTTCAAAACCACACAGGTTGCATTTTGTTCTGCTTGCTTTGTCTTTTTTTCCCCAAACTGACAGAATCAAATCAAGCAGCTAAGCAGCATTTCATAGTACTATTCTGAAGTATTAGGGAACTAGTTCACCCTCTGATGGTCAAAACATTAGAATGGACATACAGAAATAGTTTGAAAACATTGCAATGCACTCACCATTTTCAAGCAAAAAATACATGTAAAAGTATACACGATGCTTTTTTAGTAGTCATAACAATGTTTTTTCCAAGTATAATTGCCCCCAATTTATATCCTTATTTTTGTGTGATAGGGTAAGACAGCACTAGTGCATTCACGAAACTCTGTTTTCCTCATTCAGAGTATAAACCAAAAAGCATAATTCTGCTTTTGCATAACAATATTTTGATAATGTCAAGTTGCATTCTGTCAGCAATTCCATCTGCATCACATGGATGCAGATGCATCACATGCTAAAGCTCAGAGTAGTTCAGATTACAGTATGATGCTTTGACTAATTTTAATATTTTAAAATTGCACAGTAAGCATCATTTACCTCTTTTAAGGAAAACAGTGTTGTTTTACTATGCACACTTGGCAAAGTATTTAAACTCTAAGGTTCTTTTCAGACTACATTTTGACCAATGGTTACAAATAATTTCCAGACAACATCGATATTAGTTTGGACAAAAAGCTCTGGAGGATTACTATATCAGAAAGGAGATACTGGGGACATCACAAACCAGTTTCAGCCTCCTACACAGTGGCCTTGCACCTATTAAGAGGATTTCCAGCTGAAAATCTAAATTTGCACATCTTGCGAGGCATCTGTCAAAACTCTCTCAGAAAAACATGTTCCAAAATAACTACAAAATTATTTTATAGTTCTACAAAGTTACTGTATAATATATTTCTATAGGACATTTTCTATATCAGTGAAATTTCATGGCCCTAACTTGGATCATGGAGTAGAAAAGCTCTGTTAAATTACCCACAATGCCTGAAAGAAGGCAGAGACGAGGTTTTGTTTTCTTTACAAATAAAGAATCTTTTTCCATTTGGATCAATGGATGGAATTTGTAGCTGACTAGGAAACCTGTAGGATGGGATCAGCCCTTTCCTGCATCAACCAAGCTGCCATCAATGCAAGAGAACCGTACACATTGAATGCTTTCATTTATGAGATTCCTGTTACTGGCAAACAATGAAGTTAAAGCTTCCTTTGATTAATTAATACCATCTTATTAATTTGTATAATATAAATAAAAAAAACTTTAAAGATTTTTGAAAACAAAATACAATCTTTAAAAATCAAGTTTCCTGTGATTATATTTGTCTCTAGGGTTTACAATTGAAGAAATCTTGAAAAAATCTCAAAAAACTGTATAAACATTTAAAGATTAATCATAATGATATAAGGAAATCATGTATAAGAATACATATCTTCTATGACATTACATTAGCAGAATAAAGTGATAGTATTTCAGCATGAGGAGGATACTATGCAGCCAATAATAAATTTTGGAAAGGGATAAAAGAGAAAACCAGCAAGCACGCATCTTGGGGTCTGTCCAGAAGAACACAATAAACCAGTGGATAACTACAGCTAGTCTTTGTGTAAAGTTGCAAAGATCTTTAGGTTTTAAGAAACAATGGCCAAGACCACCATTTTATATGTCATTACCCCAAAAATTATCTTTCAGAAGTATAGTTCACTGTATACCATATCAGAAGACAAAGTCAACACTGATTCAAGAGGCAAGGTTACAAAGGTATTCAGCCACCAGCACAGCTTTTCAACAGCACAGAGAATTAATTTGTCCATTCAAGTATAGGCCTGGAACATAATCTCCTTAGCTTGTGAGACACATCAGAACTATGAGATGAGTACGTATTGGTGCAGGCTGTTCTCCTGACACATCATATTGTGATGGGAAATCCTTCCCACTGTCTCCGATGAATTCCACACATGAGACAAGAAAAACACAGTTTGCTTGTTCTACGCTTTATGGACATAGTATGGAGTCAGTATTGATACTGACTCAGAGATTGTTGCACATTTAGGAGTTAGTGATCCACGTAACAACTAATTGCAGCAGGCACAGCCTGTGCTGCAGAGACGCCTAGGCTGAAGGATAAATTCAGCCAGGTCATTGTAACAGAAGGGCCTGTAGGCAACTTCTACCTGGTCATCACATCTCCTGCACGTCCTTGTCTTTATAAAAAAATGCCGCAAGAAGTTCTCATGAGAACACCCTTTAGAAATGCAGCTGGTTTCTTGTAAGGAAATTATATAATAGCTCAAATGACCAAAAGGACAGGATCCGTGCTGCTCTGCACAGTGCGCCATGGGGAAATCCATTCAGGCTCCATCCAGTGCTGCACAAATGCAGGTTGCTCAGCATCTGACAGGATACTTGCCATCTATATTCCTCTTTTTATTCTGTCTTATTAAAGCAGATACCTTATTAAGCATATTGTTGTTGGACATTTCTTACTGAGTTCTGGAAAGAGCTTTGCACTGTCTCTCTCTTCCCTGTCACCCCACCATGCAGAACGAGTCAGAACTGAAACAATGAGACTGACGGTTCACGTACAAACACATAAGATCTGTCAGAATCTGCAGACAACTGCAATAACGTCACTCACAAAAAGTGTTTGTTAAATAGTTTGATATTCAAAAGTAAAGTCGCCTTGAACAGCACAGCAATAATCTGAACTGAATTAATTTACTCATCCAATGACTTTAGAAAAGCCATTGTAGAAAAGTTTCACTGACATCTTCCTGTGGGTTTTCAGGAAAAAAAATCGACATAAAATATGGATGGGAATAAACAATATATAATGTATGCTGAAGTTATTTTACACAAAGTGTAATTTGTTTGAACTGTAATGAACAAAATATAATCTGTGAAGAAATGATTCAGAACAGAATTATCAAGCAGAAAAGCTTAAGTTAACAAATCTTAATATTCTCCTAATCTTTAGTATTCAGTAGTAACACCATGAACACGCTTTATTTTGAAAGAATATATTTTATATGAAAAGAGTGAGCTAATATTACTATTAGCCTTAGAAACTTTTAAACACTGGCAACTCTCAGAACACTGAAAATATGGTTCTTGAAGATCTATGGATGGGGGCCACTTTCTAGATCACACAGCTGGTACTGCCAGTGAAAAGGGGAAGGGCTGACATTAACACAGACAGGCAGGCAGAGGTTTATTTGCACCAAAAAAGTCAGACTGAATAAAATATATTTCCTATATGTTGAAAATTATTCCTTTAGCCTTTTTTTCTTGTTCATTAAGCAGCACAGTTATACTCATTGGTTTAGAGTATAAACTCATCTGAGATAGTTAACCAATATTTAGTCATAGATTTTTTTTAAAAAATTAAAATATTTTACCCCAGACAACATAACAGTTCTGCGTGTTACTAACACATACTGATATAGATATCATTCCTGAAGTTTGAAGTTAATTGGCTCTTAGGTTAATCTATAGTTCAAATAAACTTTTTTTTTTACATTTCCCTGTCAAAGAGGACTTTAAAGAACCTTCACACAAAAACGGGGAATCAGTTATGCTGGCTGGTAGTTAAGATTACGTTTTCCCCCGGCCACATCACTTCTGATTAATGGTTATCTGAGCTCCCTGTGAAGTATCTCCTCAACTACTGCAGTTTAAAGACTGACTTTTTAAGGTAAATAGCATTAATTTTAGTTTGCTTTCACATGCAAGTGTCATCTGTCATAGTTTGGACAGGTAAAACAGTAACTTATTGGTTGTCCTGACTTAGTCTATGACTAATGGTTCTATAATCTCAGTCCTGAATTTTGTGTCATTGTTCAATGCCAAGAAAACTCTTATTTCAAATAAATAATGCAATAAATATTCAATATTAAGTTCAATATTGAATAAATATTCTATAAATAATACACAGTAATTGGGGAGAGTTTGTACTGGTAGGTTACAAATAAAGTAAAATTGTTTTGATTCAGTACCATGGAGTTATATAAAATACAAATATACTGTACGACAGAGAACTTGTTAGAGGAGAAAGTCTCTTGCACAACTTCAGAGAAAGTGAAAAGCTTCAAAAAATTTTGCTCAGTTGAACAATCCTGCAAATCTTTTTACAGAAACAAGAGATGGCCGCAAGAATTCAAAGTCTTCTACCAGCTATATTTTATAGTAATAGTTTTATACTTTTTACATGTTTGAAAACAATTGTAATTTCCTTGTATAAACATGGAACTCTCTCCAACAATTGTAATTTCCTTGTATAAACATAGAACTCTCTCCAGGTACATCAGAATTGGATTGTGAGTATTAAATTAAATTTTTGCATTCTAATAAATAAGATTCTTCAAATGCCTCTGTATCTGCATATGCCATGTTTCAGCTACAGTGTCACAAAATTAGAACAATGTCAACTTTGCCTAAGCAAAACAAGTACAATTGTAAAGGCATATTATCTAAGAAGCATAATGATATATTCAATGGTATCTTCTATGGGCAATATCATTACAACTAAACATTATGAAAACTTTTTTTTTTTCTGTGAAAATGGAAGTGCAACGGGATTTCAAACCCAAGTTTAGTTGACGTATAAATATCTGCACTTATTAGAAACATGATACATATTTATGTATACATGTATGGATAAATATGCATATGTATACATGTATAAATGATTATGCATATGCATACATGTATTTACATATGCAGACATAAATAATTATGTAATTCTCTATATTAATCTATATATGTATACATACAGATAGACATAGATATATGAACTACATTCGCACATTTGTCAGGAATTTAGTTCCAGAAAAGTAGTGCTTTTTGTGGAAGCCTCTTCCCTTCTAATCTGGCAGACTCTAATGAAATGATTAAGCAGTATTAAGAAGAAAATTTAAGTCTGTAGAATATACAAAGGATGGCTACACACAAAACCTTGACTTCAGGAGCTGAGATTGTAAATCTAATCATGCAATGATCATGAGTTAATTGACACTGAGATCAGTAGCACAGTTTCAAAAAATCCCCACACAATGCAACAGGGGATCTGAAAATTATTTCTCTTGTTGTTTTTGATGAATCTCTGTAGTTTTGCTACTCACGGCAAATCTTCCAATCTGGAGGCCTCATGTCTTGGGTCCAGGAGATCATAACCACATTCATTGTAGATTTCTAAGTAGGAAACATGAGTGGTATACACTTTACTGCTATCCTGGATAAGAAAAATAAAAAATAGAAAAAAAAGGAAGAGCTATAAAGAGAAGTCAGAGCTAGACCAGAGGACAAATTTATCACTACAGCTTTTACCTTGCTTCCTCACTCTGTCTCTTTTTCTTTTCCTGGGTGTGGTTTACATTTTCGGTTTGTAATACTTTTCTGTTTTCTGTTACCATATACATAAAGGCTCAAGAAGAAAAAGGAAAAACAAAAACAAAACAAACCAAAACACAGACATACACAAAAAAACCCCAAACCAAAAATCCCTCAAAAGCCCTACCATGTGCCTAAGTTTAGTCTGGATTTTCTTATTGGTTCCTTATATCTAGAAAAGTCTGTATACACAAAGAACAATACAGCCTGCTTACAGAACCATGCAAGACACCATTTTTCACTCCTATGACAAAAAAAGAATATTATTATAAAGAGCTAAGCCTTCATAGAAAGACTATGCTTCAAAAATCAAGGAACAACAACAACAAAAAATAATCAAAGGTTTACATTATTTAGAAACATCAGCAACATATTGCTTTCCACTTTCTTTATCATAAGATTTAAGCACTGTATACGGTGTTGGCTGTTCTCTGTAATCCTCATTTTTCTGTATAGTACATTTCCAAAATGTAACTTAACACAATTGGTTTTTGCAGACAGAATTTTATCCTGCCCTAAAGCCAACAACATAAACCTCAAAATAATGGGTTATGATTTCAAAAATAAAAGAAAATTAGTCACTTCTTTTCAGCTGATGAAGCCACTATGAAAGTACTCACATTACGCTCACGGTAGTGGTTTAATAATACCATCCACTACAGTTGTTTTGCAAAATACAGTGAGATATGAACTTTTCCTTTTCATTGAATAGTTGTTTCCCATGGTTTTTTAATGATAAGGACAGCTCACTATTTCAAGGGACATCATTTAGAAAGATACACTAGAGAGGGATGGAAAAAATGTAGTAAGGAACTGTTTAAACAGGAAGCTGTGGAAATAGGAGAATTTCTGAAAAATAAATTAAAAGGAGTTGTTATTAAAAACAAAGGGCTTGATTTGCCTCTCATTTTGGGTAAAAAGTTTTGTTTCCTTGGTTTCAAATTGCAGTGTCTTAGTGCAAGTAAGAGCTTCAAAAGTCTTGTATTTTGTGTCCCTGAATTCACTTTTTCCTGTTCCACCCTATTTAGGGTTAGGAGGCAGATGACTCTTCTCTACTACATCGGCACTTTCTGAAGCACAGTTATAGATAAAAAGAAAAGAAACCATGTCTCTATCCAACTATATTAAGTGAATCAGACTTTTATTACTAATACCATATACACATAAAAACAGTCTATACAAGTGCATAAGTGGAGTTAAAAGGAAAACAGTAGAGAAGGAAAATGAACATGAATATCTATTTTCCTTCAAATACTTAAAGGATTTGAATTACTGACTTTAAAAATTGCTTTTCATCATAATTAGATGTATTTAGTATTGTCAATTCTATAGTATATTCTAGCTAATAAGAAACATTAGGTAAAAAAAAGCATAAGCTAAATATTTAACAATTCTTATTATTAGTTTCACAGATTGGTTGGTTTTTTTTCCCTGAGCATCAGTCAAGAACAAGGAAATTAGGTAATTTATGAAGAATGAAAGTAATGCCTCATCTTTTATACAACACTGTTTGTTTACATGGGAATCAGATAAATTTTTGTACAAGATGTGCCTATAATACAAAACCGGAGTGGAGCTAGTGTAAGTGTTAAGACAAGAAATATCAATTACATGATCTGAATGTATGTTGCATCAAGTAAAAAAAAAAAAAGCATGGTTTTTAGAACTAAAAAAACTCTCTCCAATGATATCCATTATTTTCAGCCTACTGCAACAAACCAGGTAACCAAAATTATTAGGAATGTATTCTTGCGTAAGTTAACTTGTCAAATTCTATTTTCTCCAGCATTAATACTAGGGCTTTCTCTAACAGTATTATTAAGACAGCCTTTTGCAATATAATTATGTATTTGTAAAACAGACACTCAAAATAAACAGAAAAAAATGTCTCATACCTTCTGCAATTGATCAAAAATATAAGATAGAGTCCTGGGAATAATGCCTCGATCACTGTAACGTTCTGCTCCTCCTGTGATGGTAAAAGTTTTGCCACTGCCTGTCTGACCATATGCAAAGATAGTGCCATTATATCCTGCCAAAACACTATAGAATAAAAAAAATGGGGAGATAGATAATTAAAACACAAGGCATAACAAGTTTTCCATGATCAACTTTTTATAGAACAAAAATATGATTAACTAATTCAAAAAATATTACTGAAGGTAGCTGCTATGTAATTTAAGAACACACTTCAAGATGTGTAAGCTAGATTCAATGAAATTTAAACTATCTAGAACTGAAGGATTTTTTGGTGCCTTGACTTACCACATTATTCAATATCATCATTAGTTGATGATATTTACATCATCTTTTAACACTTCTTTCTTTGGCTGATGATTTTTTGCAAGGATGATACTTAGTCTTTTAAAAGACTGTAAATACCATGAATTGTGACCATTAATACATTACAGCTAAAGAATCGAGAAATATTCCACACAGAACTTCATTAATTCCAATGACAGATGACTATATCATGGTTTGAAACTCAGAGAGAATACTACTATTCTAAACTATCAAACTACACCTAGCTTGGATAAGGGTATGCAGGAGAACCTATGCTTAGATCAGTGTAATAAAATCTTCATTTACTATCAAAACACACAAAACCACATTGGTAAAAGCACGCTTTTCTGTTAAAATTGTATCTGTACAAGAAGCTTCGATGGAACAGCAATAGTAGCTATGCAGTGGCATAGCTTGAAATGACCCTCATATTCAAAATCTTTTTTCACACCTCTTACTTCCACTTACAGAAGTGCCTAACAAAAATGTAGTTCAAATATATCTTTCTCTAATTCACTATACTTCACTGCTAACTTTCACGTGATTTCCACCAAACCATAGATAAGCTTAATGACAGCAGTACAGCTACACTCCACAGAGGAAACGTGGGACTTGGCTGCAGCTGACATAGAGCTCAGCAGCCATAGGTGACCAAATGGAATTTTCAAGTTGTGCCTCAATGTATTTCGAGATTTTTTGGTCCTGATTTTGTTCTAAAGGAAAGACCCTTAGGCAATGCACAAAAAGTAGTCCTCGAAATTATGGTGACCTAGATTCCACTAGTGGTAAGTCAGTAGAATTTGAAGGAATTATATTTACATGCAAATATAGCATTTTATTTCTTATTAATATTTGGCAAAGTTTCTTGCACTATTTACAATGACAGTGTCTTATTTTTCTCAATTGAGACCCCTTTGATGGGCTGATGTCTGAAATATAAACACAACAGTTCATTTTCTCCCTGATATTAAAAGTAAAATTTCAGGTATCCAAAGTTTAAAATTTCTATTGATACTTACAGATGACTATAATGTATTTCCCTTATACAGCGCTGTCTCAAAAGACAAAAATACTAAAAATCTATTACATTTCTAATTTCACTTCTTGTTAATTATTGTGAACTGCACTGAACTTGAAAAATATTTTAAGTGGTCTAAGATTTTATGAACAATCTTCACACTGATCAGCAATAAAAAATGACGTTAAAATGGAGGAGGATATAATTATTTTCATTTTTTCACTTGTCTGTGAAGCAAACAGAAACTGAATAAAATTATCAAAAATTATTAGAATCACAAATTAAACAGCAATGAAATCTGTTACTGACTGTAATATTCAGATGGTAAATGAAACCAGAATTCATGAGTCTATATTTGACAGAATATATGATAAAGAAATTAGACTGTCAAGCTGTTTTCTTTCCATTCAGCAGTTGTCAATTACAAAATACTTCCTAGATTCATCCATCTCAAAATTGTTCTATCACAGTTCCAGCGTCTCCTGACAAAATACATGAAGGGAGTATTTGAAAACAAATAAAGTAATCAAGAAATAATTATTTTTTTGATAAAACTTATCAGAAGCAAAATCTACTTTGGCTTTGATTTATTATGCTTAAGGACCTACTAATCTTGCTAAAGAAAGGCTAAAATTATTCTTCTGCATTTTGTTTATTGAAAAAGTGATAAATAATCTAAGATTTAAAAAAATAAAAGGGGGCAAACAACCCTTGCATAAGACGAAAGAACCACGTATAGATAGTTGCTGGTCTGGCGCCACAAGAGATGGAATGGTTCTCCAACTTATTAAAGTTTATTTAAAGGCCTGAGTAGTTGCCAAATTGCTGATATTAATGCATTACAGTAGGATGTCAGAGACAAAAAAAGAAACATGTTGAAAGGAACTACAGTGAACATCTGCTCCCAAAGACCGAAATGCCCAAAGACAGCATATATAGAGATTTTAGATTCCAGATGTTAAAAATCAAAATAACTATTCTTATAAAACACTTCATTCATCTATCTTAGGAATTTCTAATACCCATCATCACAGTATCTGACTGCTGAAGACAGTAATGAGTTGTCACAAGGTAGGAGGTATCAAAAGAAGCTCAGAGATGACACGTTCAAAAAAACCAAGGGGAAATGATTCTTCATGCAAAATGCAGTTAAGCTGTGAAACTCCTTGCAATAGGATATTTTGGATACTAAAAGTTCACCCAGGCTTCAGTAGAGACTGGTCTAATTAATGAAAAAAAACCAAAACAATTCTCTGAGGCCTACTAAACACAGAGAAATCAGAAAGTCTCTGCACTACAAACGACTACAGGCTAACAGAATACTTCAGGAAAGTAGCTCTATACCTTATGCTGTGAGCTTTATTTTTTTTTTCCTGAGCATTGACTCTGAGTCCCACACTGGGCAGCACAGAACTTTGGTCTGACCCATATGGTTGTTCTTCTGGTTTTACATCTTTGCTCTTTGGCTCTTCTAAACCTAGCATTTTGGGTTGTTAAGTTTTCTTACTCCTCTTTTTTAAGGTTGTTAAAGGTGTACCTTTTCAATTACTGTGACATGGTTCCTGCAGAAAGGTGTGTTTTACAATGTATGTTAAAAAAAGCAGTAAAGGTGTGGCTGCAAATTATTGAGTTCCCTGTTCTTCACAAAAAGCTGTTGATTAGGATCACCACATATGTAAACACAGGATAAAATATCACATACCATACATCGTCAATGCAACTACAAAAGTCAGTGAGTTTTCCTTGTGGTTTGATTCATATATTTCTTTTATTTATTGCAGTACACCAGCACAGTTCTCAACTGTTTTCCAGAAAACACTGAAAGTTCAGAAAACAATGTACTCTCACAGTTCAGTGTAATTATAGGTAATGTTAATATTGCATTCCACAGATGCAGTATGAAACTGCTGGTTATGATTCCACAGCTGTGTTCCAGGATGAAAATCATTCTTATTTTTCAGATATGTGTGTGTATAATTATACATATAATTGCATCCTGTCCATAGTTACAGCACTCATTTCTTTCATTCAGAGAATATTAAAACTAACAATGAAGCCATTTTAAAAAAGGCCTGCTTGAGGTGCTAAGGAAGGCTACAAAGCAAGAAGACCAATCATATCAGTGAAACTCCTGGCAAAACCTTCTAAGAGTGAAGCACACCCCCATAAAGACAGGATGTAGAATAAATTCCCCTTCTAAGTCTAAAAAGAAAACCACCTTTATGATGGAGCTCCTTTGGCTTAGAAGCAAGCTGAAGACTATGATCTCAGCTCCTGAAAAGAGTAGATGGGAAGACAAAACAAAAAGGAAAAGTCTCTACTGGATCAGCTTGTTCACAAAGAATTAAACTTATGCAAGAAACAGAACTATAACTTAAATGCACATATACATGTTCATGAAAGAAAACATTTCAAAACTGAAGAGGTGTAACCATCAATCTGGGTATAATATTCTGAATATTAGTTAATGTCAATTTTGAAACTATATGACAAAGTCTACACGGATTAAGTCATTTAAAATCCATACCTGGTGTTACTAATTTACATTTCTTTTAAGGAACTTGGAATCAATGAGAATACAGGATGTTTCAGAAATGAGCCTTGTGGAGAAACTGTTATCATAGCAAATACTTGTAAAAGATATACTTTGCCCTTTTCCCACTTCTAAGAACTTCAAATAAAAAATAAATACCAAACTTTATGAATCTCATTTTAGTTCATTGCCCCAAGGAGATTTACACTAAAATGGTAACGATAGCTGTAGGTGGACCAATACTTAATCAATCAATAAATCAATTAAAGCAATATTTATTTAGTAAATACTCAGGAAGTTTAGGCATGTACTATCTGTTTTCAACCTAGGATGCACAACTCCTTTAGGAAAATAAAAACATAGGAAGCTTCATAACCCTTTAGCCACCCATACAATGTTATTTAAAAGCAGCAAAAAAACTACATTGCAGAATTACTCTTGATAATGTGAAGGTGTCTCAGATGCTAAGTGTTAGTACAGAGAACAGAAAATATATACATTCTCCCTTTCATCATGACATGTAATTTCAACAGGTACCTAAAAAAGTTGGCAACACCAATTATGAGATGACAAGAGTATATTTTCTAAATAGTGTCCACCAAAAGGATTCTTGAAGATTCTCACCTGCAAATTAAATCTGTCCCTTAAAGTAGTGGAACTGGTTCTCTGCTGGGAAAGGAGGTAGAGAATCAGAGGCTTTTTTCTGCCTATTCTGCAAAGTATACGTTGCAAGATGTTTGTTCTCCCAGGCAATGCCTGCATCTTTGCTTTTTAAATTCTCTGAACAAAAATCCAAAACCTTTCTTAGGCTTAGTATTTGAAAGTACACAGGTTGACATGGGTGTTGATGGTAGTCTTGTGAAAACTTTAAAATATGCATACATAAAAATCATATGCTAAAAGGCTATTTTCAGTCATGTCCTTTCGCTGTTATCAAAACATCCAGAACTTTACTTTTTTTTTTTTTTTCTCCCAGGAAGATGAGTTTTGGTATGGTTAAGGAGACACTTTGTTGACTAAATTATCTCTTTGCTACCTCAGCAAGACACATCAAAGACACGTAATCCAAGGAGAGGCCTTGCTGAAAAGATCTTTCATGAACTTACACAATATTGTATTATCTCCCTGTTCAGAAGTTCATGGACTACTTCCAGACAGATTAACTAAAATGTTGCTGAAGAAATTTCTCTCTGGTGTATTTTAGTGAAGTTACTCCTGTTATGACTGTCAGAGTTCCTAGAGAACTTTCATTTTTTTAATAATACCAAGCTCAGAACTACAAAGCCTACTACAGAGGAAAATAAGTTTTTAAAACATGTGACTAAAAGTTGTCCAAATTTGTACATTCATTTCACATCGGAAATGCAGAGTTCATTTTCCTCACATGTTAAAGCATATAGGTGTATGTTTCTAACACTTTCTGATAGACTTAGCACTTATAAAAAGAAAGTGCTATTCATCACAAGCCACGTAAAACAATATTTACATAGCAAAATGCATATCACTTTTACCTACAAAAATATTTAAGATTAATCCAAATAAATACAGGAAAAATGGATATTAAATAAAGTAAATTTCTAAAAAGTAGTTTGTTGTTTCAGCTTTGTTTCTACTGCTTAACAACCCAGTATGCTATGCTCCTATCTAGAAAATATGGATCAATTTAAATTTGTAAAGGAAAAACCTAGAGTTGTCATATGCATGAGCAGTAAGTCCCAGGTATTGGACTTCATACTTGTGAACAACAAAATCCATTGAATATCGGCAAGTGTCATTGGCCTGAATTTCTACATGCAAAGAAGTGTCAAGACTTCAAATTCTGTGAAGACAAGACTTCCAGAAAAAGATGACGTTTCTGGGAAAACACAGACATATAACAGTTCTGGAAACAATATTTTAACCTCATAATACACTGAGCTGTCTTCATATCTTGTTATTAATGTGTAGGAGACCTAGGTTCCACAACTGCCAAGAAAGGCCTGAAATGGTCACACCATGCAAATTATAATAGAATAGAATATTTCAGTTGGAAGAAACCTACAATGATCACCTAGTCCAAATGCCTGCCCAATTCAGGGCCGACCAAAAGTTAAAGCAAAAGCGTCAGAAGAACTAAACAAATTAAATCTCAATATTTCAGATTTAACGTATGATGCCAGAATATTAGGATTTTCCATATTTTGTAGCATAATTAATAATTGTGTCAGTACTTGGTAAATATGTATTTCCAAATTGTGTATCTATTTTTGTGTCTCAGTGAAAATACATCTGGTCAAACCATATGAAGACTCATATATCACAAAGCTGTATGCAATGGAAAAATTGCAATATTTCCTGCATACAGTAATTTGAAACTGAAACATGAATGTCTCTGTGACACTTTACTTACATACGCATGTTGTATCTAAAGGTGTGTTGGATGATAAATTTCAGACTTTTTGTTTTTAATCACTGTAAGAAAAGTCAATTTAAAACAAAATATTGGTGAGGAAACATCATGATTACCTGCTAAGTATTCTGAATCATCAACAAGTACTTATGTAATAAGCAACTCTCCTTTGTAAAGTTGGTATCATTAAACAACCTAAAATTATACAACATATATGGGAGTCAGAGTAAGACAGAGAAAAAAAAATAATCCCCATACTAAAAAAACCCCACAACAACAACAACAGAAGGAAATATTCTTAAACCAACAAGAAAACAGTAATAACAGCTAATATCAATTTTAATGAAATAACATCATCAATTGCAGGCAAACAATTAATTTGTTAATAAGTATTGTTTTATTGCCATCTTAAATCTTCTTTATCCTTTTATTCTGCCGTATAATTTCTATTCTACTTCAAGATGATTTTAACATAAAAAAAGGTTAGATCTATTCTTACATGTTGCTCAAAGAACTGAATGCTTCTTTCCTGGCTAAGTACCAATAAATTACTGTTGGTTTTTAGAAACACAACAGCTTTTGCTTGACAGTAGAAAGCTAATCAGCAAAATGTTTAAACACAAAGGAAGTTTTGAATATGTCCTCTATATTGCATACAATTGAAAGCACACCTTTTCCAAGTGAGACGTAGCTTGTATGCAGCCAAGGAAATTAATTTGATTAAACTGCCATATAAACCTAACCATATAATATGACAGCAACATCATTTAGGATGATGTGATGGGACAAACCAAAAATTTTCAAGTTTTAACTCCAGGCTATGACACAGACTACCAAGAAAGTCTCCCATAATGACAATCTTTTCAGTAGTTTTCTAACCAGAATATTGAAATAACCAATAGAGGTTTAGAAAACACATCAATAAAGAGTTCTCCACCTGCAAAGTATCATTAAGTAAGAACACGATCCAAAGCTTATTCAAGTCAACAAACACCTGTCCAATAGTTTCACTGACTTTTAGGTGGGACCCAAAAGGTGTAACACTTTGATGCAGATTTTTTGCTGGTGTAAATGCTTAAACACCCTGCAGCATTTAAATATATCTGCATGTTTCAAAAGTATTTCTAATACTTTATGAAGTCCCATCATACATTCTAAAAATTATTTTTGCAATTAACTTGGAATTTTCTTAATTTTAATACTTGTTTTGGAGAACAGACATAATTAAAAAAGCAGCAAGCTCAATTAAATGTTCCTTACTTATTCCACTTTTAGCACGACCTTAATACTAGTTCTTAACCCAAGTACTGTTCAACAGAATCTTACTTAATGATGCTTGCTCAAGAAAATAAGTTTGAGCTTTATGAAAAATTAATTATAATATGCTTTCTCTTCTGCCTTTTGGACTTTGAGAAACTGATAAAAAATATAAATCAATTATTGATTAAAACAGTAAGGTTTCAATATTTTAAAAGTCCCCTTATCAGTGGTAAGACAGTCAAAAAAATTCTCAGAAGTGAGATAAAAAAAAATTGTTAATAAGAAATGGTCATTACATGTAAGGATTTAGCCAGTAACACTAAGGAGGAATTAAAGATGCTGTAACACTGTAGCTGCAACTATGATGGTCTAAAAGTATAAGAAAAAACAGGTATTTGGAGAAAGGCAGCATTTTTTTTATTAGACTGACTAATATAGTTTGGAAAAAACAAAACTAGGCTCAGGGCTTCAGTGGATTATTGGTTTTTTGGTTATTTAGAAAGATCCTGCCTCTTCCCTTGTAATCTTGCTAAGGAAAAGCTGTCAGTACAATTTTGTATCAATTCTCAGAAATAGGATGACTTTCTAGCATGGACTCACATTCAAACGTAGAAAAGAAGGCCATATGGTTTTTTTCTCAAATGCTTTTACTCACTTATCAGTTAACTTGCACTTTCTAACTTACTTATAATTAGTGGCAATTTAAAAACATGCACAGTGAGACAGAAATTTTTCATAAAAAATTAATTTTAGATCCTTGTTTAAAAAAAAAAAAAGGCTGTCACAGATTTCTGTACTGGTATTTTCAGTCACCCAACTGACTTGCCTCATGCTCAAAAGATGTCTAATCCCTAAATAAAAAGGGTGGGATACAGAAGCTTAACTTATGCAAGCAATTCCACTTAAATTGATAGATCCGTTACATTTACAACTGCTTAACATTCCTCAAGTGAGAAATTCCTCAAGTGAAAGCTAGACAATTTATGGGTAGTTACTGCAGTTTAAAATATCATTCAATACTTGGTCCTTGAATATCCGAGCCAATATAAATAGGGGTAAAATAGCCCAGTGACAGTAGACAGAGGTTGAAAGCAGACTGAGGTTGTTTTATTGTGGTCGGTACTTCTGACTACATTTTGTTTTAATTTCCAGTGAAGATCATTTGTTCTATTTAAAGTTTATGGACACAGAACTTTTCATTTGTTTCTGTCTCGTTGTTAACAAGACTTCAGGCAGGCTGCTGCCTCAGTATTACAAAGAACTCTGCTTCCTCTGCTGTTGCACAGGTTTTGCTGAATCGAACAGAACAGTTACCATAAAAATTTGTAAAAAATAAAAAAAAATTCTCCCCCTTGGGTTCTTATACAGAGTCCAAAACTGGACACAGAAGGAGGCTGTAAAGAAACTGAAGTGAGCCTGACAGTACCAAGCTCATTTGGCACATCACACACAAGGGCAAGCCAAGGGAACTGTTTTCTATCAATCTGGAGAAGGCTATACATAAACCTAATTACCATCTTCCATTATACAATGGATCAGTAAAGAAATGGACTCAGACTCTTCTCAGAGACTTACAGCAATAGGACAAGAGACAGTGGTCACAAGTTGCAAGATGGGAAATTCCGGGTGGATATAAGGAAAATTTCCTTCACAGTGACAACAGCTAAGCCCTAGAACAGCTGCCCAGATGGGTTATGGGATGCCCATCCTTGGACATTTTCAAAGCTTTAATGGACAAGGGTCTGAACAACCTGATCTAACCTTGAAGCCAGACCTGCTTTCTTCAGGAGGTTGGATCAGATGACCTATAGAGATCCCTTCTGACTTAATTATTCTAATTTGTTAGCAGTAGGCATAATTCACATAGAATCATCAGCAGAACAAAGAAAAAGTAAACAGTCCTTATCAGTCCCTGAAAACATGCTACAAACTCTGCTGTATTTCAGACTAGTCTCAATGCATCAGTTTTACAATCACTACAACAGTCTTCCTCAGAAGTCAGAGTGTTCTGATTCCTTCTGTGTTACTCCAACCTTCATTATGAAAAAGGTGAAGAAACAGTAACAATCTTATTCTCAGGCTTTTGACAACAGCAGGTATTACAGACAAATGCAGAAATCTCATCTCAGCAATTGGTGAACGAAGCCTCTCCAGAACACCAAAAGCCATCAGAGCAACGATGAATATGTCATCATCTAAGTAAAAAGATTTGCTTGCTCCAAAACTTAATTCCTATTGCAAGACATACTTCTCAGTCTTCAAAAGGATTAAAAAGATCATTCGAGTAGATGCATTTAAGCCATCTGTAATCTTTATTGTCTTGTTTTAAAAAGAAAAAGTTCAAAGTCAAAGGTTTTTACTAAGTTTATAATACGAATAAATAAAACACGTCTAGATGTTTAAATTTAAAAAAAAAAGGGTCTTATTATGTAAGGACTAAATTCTGTGGGTGTTTATATGTAGATAAGACAAGATCCGGAGAACAAGAAACAAATTTCAGCTTTAAAAATTAATTACTTTGGTTTTTTTCTGCTTTTTGCATTATTCTAGCATTTTAATATTTAATGAATATTTGTTCCAACCACATACCTTTATGTTACCGGTCATTTAAAATGACAATGTCAGAACTCATTAAAGTAATAAGCTGAAATAAACTAAGAAAATCAATCTCTTTGATCTTGGGATAATGTCAGTCCTCTTCTCATCTCAGTTGCTGACCTGAAATATTTTACCAACGCCTCTCACTTTCCTTCTTTTTATCTCAGAAAACCTCAATTCATAGTTATTTTATTAAAAAAAAAAAAGAAATAAAATCCAACACAGTCCTAGCAAAACCATCCCCCAGACATGATATTTGAGATAAAAATGAGGAAGAACTTCATTTGCAGAATCTGGAAAACAAGTTTTCAGGGAGGATTTGTCTTTACAGAGACTTAGTATTTAGGTATCTTTTATCACTTGGAGCTCAGATTAAAGTTTCTTTTAATTAAAATAAACAAAGTATCTCACTATGACATTTTTTTCTTTATGCCTTTGCCAGATTTATGGAACAAGTCTAATTTGGTAATGCCTCATCTTTCAAAAACAATACCAATTTCCAAATGTGCATGTAACTGTGTTTTTGAAAGCTTAATGCAAGCAAGTTTCCTTAGAAATTTCAAAAGGGCTTTCCTAAAAAAATAAAATAAGGTGCAATACAATTTCTTAATTTAACTAAAATATCTCAATATATTTAGAATACTACCATAGGCACTGCAGAAGCTAAGTGACACAAAGATATTCTGAATTAAAGCTATGAAATTGTAACCTAGAATAAGCAGGCTTCTTGAATGATTTTAAACTGTACAATTTAAGTCAAAATAAGCATGAGCAACTATGTAATTTGAAATGAAACATTAATGAAATTTTTCACTTTTTATTGCCCCCTAATTGTACAGCAGAACTGCTAACATTGTTGCTCCAATTTCGGGGAAATCTTAAGCTACATTTATTTCAAGCTGACATCCAAAAAAATAAACATCCTTCACTATATATAGATTCTACAGGTCTTTTGTACCTAACACCCACAGTAGCAGTACCCACATTAGCAGTAATACAGCTATGATGCAAGGTTACCTGAAAGAGAGCCAAGCCACTACTTCCCACACTGTGTCACAAATATATCCAGGTCAGAATGGATAAATGTTCACACAAGACATACTTTAGGTAGTAAACAAGGACTATCTTCTAGAAAATCCACATGCTTACAGCCCGATGCTTACACCTTAACAAAATTCCAGAAACCCCCCCTTCTACTACTAGAGCACAGTTTTTTTAACTATGCATTCTTTATTTTAACCATATTAGTATGAGAATTTAACAAGTCTTTCTATAAAGGCCAATTTCGATCATTAGGGCAAATACTGTATCCTGCTGATGATACCAAGAAATTTTGACCTGGCTGGGGAGTCAGTGTGCCAGGACCATAGTAATTGACCTGTATCACAAGGGTCTTAAAACATTTTAATCCTTCAATCCTTTGGTATTACAACATCAGTGAGTTGACATTTTTATTGATGTTGCAGTACCAAAACCATACGAGCCTTCATTGAGCTCACTGTGTTGGAAACAATCCCCCCTATTAGGGCACGCAGCAACCTGCTGTACCAGCCAACACTATCTACAGACACAGAGGCAACACGCTGCAGTTGCACTAAACAAGCCTCAACAGAATGGAGGGGCAGAGGGGAAGGGAATATGGGGCAAAAGGGTAGAGAAACAACTCCCTATACGTGACACACGTATAGGAAGATATATAGTTATAAGCAAGATTAAGGTGAGTCCAAATAAGAGATGCAAGTTCTTTAGAGTGGAAAATAGCTCTTAATAAGTTTTTTTTTTTTTTTTTTTTGAGACACAACACAGCAATTAACTAACTTAATGTTGGGTTCTGGCTACTACATAATCATGACTGACTTACGTTTTTCTGTTCTCCTGTCTCATATACTTCCTGCTGTTGTATTTTGAAATTTTCCTGAAGATAGTTTGTACTCTTACAACTAGTGTTATTAAAACTATTTTAAGCATGCAGTATGTTTCACATGTATAATTATACTGTTAAATACTGGGGAAAAAAAGAAAAAGAAAAAGACCTTGTATTTCAAATTATACACAAGTAAAAATAAAGTGCATTAAAAAAATAATCTGGAATTCCAGTTGCACAATAATGATCTTTTCCCCGAAAGCCAAACATGTGCATGATTTGCGTAATAACTTCATACAAGAATTGAAATTAAGGAGGTTTTGAAAGGGCCACGACAAAGCAAAAAGAGCTATATATTTCCCTATGTAAAAACAAATTATTATAGCATTTCAGATACATGGATTTTATTTTTCCTTTTTCCACAATTTAAGGTCTACATCACAAAGAAAAGAAAAATTGTATCACGTTTCAAAACATGACAAAGTCTGCAGATTAAGTTCTACCAAAGGAACTGCCCCACTAATTCCACATTCTTCTTGTTAGGAGAAATTTATGCTAAGGTATTGTATATGAAAAGGGCTTCTAAGAAAATAAAAAAGAAACTGTTCCTTTTGCTGTAAAAGGGTGTAACAGTGTGACGTTTATCTGTCCCTAATAATTTGCTTTAAAAGTAACGAAGCAGCATAAATTCAGAATTAAGAATGTAGAGTTTTTAACAATCTCTCAATTTTTTTTACTCTATGATGTTCAAAAACAGAGGTCACAATTTATTTGTAACTTTTATTTGTAATAAATAAAATAGTGTGTTTATTTATTACAAAACCTTGTAAAATAAGTCAGATTTAATGTTTCAAGTAATTTCTTATCTAATGGTTCAAATTTCAGAGCAATTATCAATCCATAAGCCTATCAAACGCAGTGAAAGCAAAGCACATTCAGTATTACTGTATCTTAGATGGTCAAAAGGAACACATGATTTGCGGGAAAATTAAGATCCTTTTACAAACTACTGAACTTTCATTAGTTTGAAGAAACTTGTAGATATTTTGTTTTCTTTCAATTCATAATAAAACAGAAATCCCTGAGTTGTTAGTGAGAGAGAAAAAAAACAAAACCCACAAAACCCAAACAAACCACCAAACAGCAAATACTTTTATTATATCATCTTATTCACAGACTTAAACAGGAAGAAAAAAAAAAGCAGAAAAGCAAAGGATGGTCACTGGATTTCTACGAGCATATTTAGTAAAGCTAGAAATGTCCTATTAGGATGTTTAGTCTACATCCTGTGGCTCTGTATCACAAGGCAATCTAATGATGTAAATATGTTTTCCAAATATTTTCAATTACTGGTAAAATGTTTTCTAAAATTGGAAAGAGGGACATTACAAAATACAGTCAACATTACAATGATGCTGTTCTGCAAAATATTTTGACCACATTTTCTGTAAGAGTAAGCATCAGAAAAAAAACCAGAAAAGAGTAAAGGGAAGTAGTTTGTATATTACAGATGTTAATTGTTAGGATAAACGCAGCACACAAGAAGAAACTAAAATCTGTGGCAATGGGAGTATTATCCTGGAAGCTATCAGATCTTTCAAAAAAACAGAGGTGACTGCCATCACACCACAGCTGAGCTATTTTGTATTTGCACAATACATCTGAAGAGAA
Source organism: Tringa tobata (assembly GCA_033628505.1). Lineage (NCBI taxonomy): Eukaryota > Metazoa > Chordata > Aves > Charadriiformes > Scolopacidae > Tringa > Tringa tobata. The sequence continues at coordinate 1,496,747 of JAHREE010000287.1, forward strand.
ATATATTTTCAGTGTTATTCCTTAATAAATCAAGACAAAACATTGGCCATATTGGAACTGAAACCAAAACTAATTCCAAAGCAGTAAGATTTTCTAATTAATTTCTGATTGCATTAATCATCATAATATTTGAAGCACTGTAAGAGTAAGCTTGTTCTGTTGTTAAAGTAATGCTTAATTGTTAGAAAACTGTAAAAGAAGAATGTTATATATTTTCTCTATTTTTGATACAGTAATAGAGTTAGTGCTGCTTCTTAGAGATAAAGTTGGCTCTGCACAAAAAAATATCAAGAATATATATTTAAAATGAAAAGGAAAAGAGGAAAGTACAAACAAATGATAAAAAAAAAACAAGTAAGAGACGACTTGAACATTAATAAAATAATAAAAAAACCCTAAGCAAATCACATGCTTATAATGGTTTACAGAGGCTGGCACTTTTGACTGAAGAAGCAAATTAAATGAACTAATGTCTGGTGCCTTTGAAACCACAGGCAAGATGACAATGTAACTGGACTTAAAGAGAGAAAAGCAGTGGCCCAACATCAAAGAAAGCAGACTTAAAAAGAAAAATAAAAAAAAAAAGAAAAAAGAAAGTTGCATCTAATTTCCATCTACCCAAGAACAAGCTAGAAAGATTTTAGAATCCTGAACACTGCATTGCTGTTTTTAGTTTAAACAATGCCCAAGATTTTTCTTCTGAGCATTCAAGTCTAACTGAATGTTCTCATGACTGCAAGTACGCATGGCAAAGAGCCTCAAAATGTTACTGAACTATTTCATTGATGCTTTCCTGCTACTTTCTTTTCCCTGGCAATACACACACAAAACCTGTTCCCTCGGTAAACTGACTGGAACAACAGAGATGACCGCATTTTCAACATTTTTCCGTGCAAGAGAACATTGACTTAGAAAGAAACAAATATTGAAGAACACTTTGCTATGAAAAACTGTGAACTTTCAGAGAAACAGGGCAATTCTTATTGTCCCACAATGGAAAGGAAAATTGAGTCATTGACTACAGGGTGAAATAAGTTTCAGGCACAGTTAAGGACTCCATTAGCCAAGGAACCTCATGACTATGAAGACATTTTGAAATACATATTTTTTGCCTCAGGAAAGGTAAAAATGAAGGAAGAACATGAGAAAGAGGAACATACTTCAGGTATTGCCTACTCTACTGTAAAAACACAAGCATAATTATCCTTCAATATTTTAAGTAACAACAAAAACATCAGTTAGAATACAAGTTTCAACATGCTGTAACAGAGTGAAAATAGTCTTGATTCAGTTAAGAATGATTTTATAAATCAATTTTAACATCAAAGACTCAGCTGTTTGGAGAGAATCATATGCCTAAACACCACTGATTTTAATAGCATTTAAGTACTTAAAAACATCTAAAAATCACAACTAAACCCTATATATATAATGCAACAAATCAATGTATACAAATGCTGTATCACCCAACACTGAAACAAAAGAAAACAATACCACTTCCTGTTTGTTAGAGCACCACATAGGTGAAATATTCAACTGGAAAACCTTTCCATATTCTAGCAAAACACTCTAAAGTTAAAAAAAAAAAAAAAAAAAAATCAGTCAGTCTGTTGCTAGTTAGCTTTGATACTCTGAGTTTTTGTTGAGGATAATTCAATCCATAGCATGTAACAATGAGAGTTTTAACCCTTATCTTTCCAAGTGCAGTGAAATAAGACCAAAAGTTTTTGTCTGCAGTTAACATTAAACTCAGAAATATTTGAAGTTAAATAAATGAGTTAACCTGAAGCTATATGTTATAAAGTCAAATAAGCAAAGAAATCCCTTTTGAGTAAAGGAAGAATATAACTTTTTTTTAAAAAAGCATATTTAACTTATTCTAGTGAAGATTCAAATCCACTGGCTCTTCATTTTCACTTTCAATTACCCTCCTGCTTTATGTGGGACTTTGAAGAAGAAAAGAGAGGAAAATGAAGAAAATGAAATTTTCTTGAGCTAGGTAAATTTTTTACTTCTAAGTAACAATTTGAGAAAGACTAAGTGTCGAACTGAGGATGTCTGTTTTCCTACAGTGCAAAACACGTGGCAGTGCAATAGGCTGAAGAATAACTTGCAGAATTGTAGCTTATGGATAGGTCACACAATGAATGATAAAGTAGGTAGGTACCTAAACTAACACTTCCAAACTCACTAAAAGTTTGGATTCTGACCAGTAAGATTGATAAACAAACAAATACTATGCAGAAAGTCTGCTTCCTCCAGTGTGGGATTTTCTCCCCAACTAAAATGAGTCCTAACTTTAGCAATGTGGGCACAAGCTGTGCAAAGCGAAAAGCATATTAGAAAATCCACCCGGTTCAGAGTGGCATTCAATCCACACAATGAATGAAGACAGCTTCCACATCAGTCTTAAATGCTTTCCTTTGCAAACTTTAAAATATGAGCATTGTTTGATTAGTATATGGCAAAGAAAAACAAAACCAGTGCCAAAATCACTGCCCTACACATTAAGACAAAAATAACGAGGGCAAAATTTGATAATATCTCCACAGGTATTAATTCATGAGTGTCCCTAACTTAACCAAAACTAACCAGGGGAATAGGATTTTCATTAGGTTTGCCCCTTCATGGAACTATATAGGGAATACTTTTCTAATGCAATGAAGTGAGCTTATATTACAGACAAAATACTAACTAGACATGGATTTCTATGCCTATGCAACAAAATGGGCAACAGTAGGAGTTCTATTTTAGGAGATAATAATTGAACCTTACCATACATAAAATTCTCAGGGGAATGTTGCAAATTGCCTAGATTCAGACATGTCAGTATTTTGAAAACTAAAACATCAATCCACTTTTACAACAGTGAGACAAACACTTGCCAGCTCTCCTCCAAGTAATACAATGAGAGCTGGTTTTGACCCTGCATTACCCCGATTACTGCAAGATCAACAACGTACCATTCTGCTACTGGTCTGGCAATGCTGTCAAAAACCACATCTTGTTTTGCCTCTTGATCAAAAATTTTCTGAAATCTGAAAATATTAAGCAAATAATAATTGCTCAGAATCTTAAAACACTACTTGATTCATATATCTGTGTTTGTGTTTGTAATAGTCAATGTTTACATCATTAGGCTTACATAACTTAGTACAATGTTTTCCCTGTAGTCTTAACCACAGCGTGCTGTTGTGCTATTGTAGATAAATAGGCTGTACACAGTGCTGCTTTGACAAGATCTGTACAATAAAATCCTCTGATAAAATGATGTGGCTTAGAAAAAAAATGAACCGCATTTCAAATCTATCAAGAGAATCAGTGTTTGCAACTGGCACCACACTGAAACCTGGATAAATAGATTACACTATAACCAAATACAGCATCCCACCAGTATAGCCAGACTCGCATTTTTTGTAAGTACTTCCTTCATTCTGCTGCAGTTACTGTAAGTCACAAGGAGATATTTAATTCACTCCAAGTCTTGTCACCTCCTATATAAAATATCTGCAGTTGACTTACAGAATCAATGAATACTCCACGTTGGAAGGGACCATCTGTTCTAATCACTCTGCTCATAGAATGGTCTGCCACAGCATGGGTCTGTAGGGTCAGGTTTTGATTATCTTCATGCATGGAGGCTCCACAACCTCTCTGGGCAATATTTGATCAGACCCCAGTAAAAGTGGTTTTTTGATATTTGCTGTATTTCAATTTGTGCCCATTAACTCTTGTCCTGTCCCTGGTCACCACTGAGAAGCATCTAGCCCCATCTTCCTTAATCTCTCCCTTCCCATCAGTTGTTTACACACATTGATAAGATACCTTTGAGCCTTCTCTTCTCCAGGATAAACAGTCCCAGGTTACTTAGCCTCTCCTCACATGTCAGGTGCTCCAGTCCCTTTATTATCTTTGTGTCCATTTGCTGGAGCCCAGAAGTGGACACAGATCTTTGTGTGGGATCTCACTGGTGACTAGAAGGGAAGGATCAACTTCCTTGACCTGCTGGCAATACTCTGCCTAATGCAGCACAGAGGCTGTTGCCCTTCTTTGCTGCAAATGGTGTGGTGCTGACTCATGTTCAACTTTCTGTTGCTACGAGGACTCCAGGTCCTTTTCTGTAAACCTGCTTTTAGTCAACCCTGAGCCTGTCCTGGTTATTTCTCACCAGGAGCAGGAGTTGGCGTTTCACTTTGTTGAACTTAGTAAGATTCCTATCGGCCCATTTCTCCAGCCTCTTGAGGCCCCTCTGAATGGCAGGACAACTATCTGGTGCATCAACCAACACTCCCAGCTTCATATTGTCTGTGAACTTGCTGAAGCTTCACTCAGTCCCATAACCCAGGTCATTAATGCTAAAGAGTATTGGATCGCAGCATCGATTACACCAGTAGTGACTGATCTCCAGCTGGACTTTGTACCCCTGATGAAAACCCACAGCTCAGCTCATTTTCATCACCCTTCACTGTGCATTTATCTAGGCTTTCCTGATGCCATTTCTCAGACAGCCTTCCTGGGTCACCTGATCCTGCTCCCACCTCTTGTACATGACCTTTTCATGTCTGTGTTTAGTCAGGAGCTGCTTGCTCATCCACACAGGCCTCCTGCGGTCTTCTTGTCCTTCCTGCTCATCAGGATGGACTGTTCTTGAGCTTGGAAGAGGTGATCCATGAAAATAAGCTGGCTCTCCTGGACTTCTCTCCAGGGCTGTGACTCATGGGATTCTTTCAAGCAAGTTCCCGAACAAGCCAAAGTTTGCTCTCCTAAATCCAGGGTTGTGATCCTGCTTTCTGCCTTGCTCCCTTCTCTCAAGATCTTGAATTTCACTATCTCATGGCTACTGCAGCCAAGACTTTCCCCAGGTTTCACATCCCTGATCAGTTCTTCCATGTTTCCAAATATGAGGTGCAGCAGACTTCTCCTCTCATTGGCTCTTTAACCATATATTAGGAAGTTGTCACTAATAACATTCCAGAAACCTCTTGGACTGCTTGTGCCCTGCTGTGCTGTCCCTCCTACCTGGAACTGTATACTCACATAGAATTTCACAGGGTATATAGAAAGGCAACATGGACTGCAAGGTATTATGCAGTGTGTACATCATCACAGACAAATGCAATACACAAAGTAGAGAGGCATATATTCTGTCATGTTAACCCTTAATCTGTCCAGTAATTCAAATTATTGTGTTTGATTCCCATATAAGAAAATAAGAACAAAGGAGAATAACGTTTGAGGTGACCAGGTAGAAAGACTGCATGAAAACATGAGTTTTATGGAGGAAAAAGAAATGCTTGCTCCATAGCATTATTTTTGCATTGTCTTAAGGATAATAAGGCATGGTCTTTCTCAAACTGCATCTCTACAGACTTTTTAATAAGTGATAAAATCAGGAAAAAAATACCAGCATTCATTACAGCTGGCTTGGGCATCTGCAACCTAAGCTAGTTTTGCATATTAACCTAGTCAGAGAGGGCAGCTCCTCTCTTCCCAAGCAAAACAGATTTCATTAGCTGATGTAAAATGACATCAGTCTGAGCTGCAGATGTTTATCTGGGGCTCTCTTTTTTTTTTTTTCAATAGCATAGAGCAACAAATGTACTTGATTTGGTACTATAAAAAAATAAAGAATATTCAAGTTGGAAAAAACCAATCTCTACCTAGTCAGGTGGCTACATCTAGCTTTCTTTTTGGTCAGAATTTTAAAATGTTGCCTCCAAGCTTTCAGTTGAAAAGATAAAAATATTTGATTGATATTCCTAGTACTTATTTTTAGTTTCTAAAAAATATTTACATTCTACTGTTATGGTTTTGTTTCTTTCAACAATCTCTGGTTTTCTTTACTGTGTTTTGGTTACGTCTGAAACACAGTTTCTAAACAGAGTGTTTTACATCAAGACATCTTTACCCAGCCTATGTCAACTCATGAGATCACAAGGGAACACAGTCCTGCATTCAATTTTCATACACAAATTCAAAACAAGCTGTAAAAGAGGATGAACTGATAAATGAAGATGCAATCTTTGAGATGAGGCTTAGAAATGTAGAATGACTTGCAATGGACAGACAAAAATCCCACAGCTTTATCAAACACTATGAAATTCGTTGAGGTGCAGAACACGGAGTATTTCTCTTGTTAATGGAGTTGCATATAAAAATAAACCTATTTACACTAAAGCTTTTATTTTAAGAATAGGTTTTTCCAGGTTCTATAAATCTGTATCACTACACAGTGATATCAAGCACTAAAGGCAGAAGATACAAAGGTAAGGCTTTTACTTACTTGAACCTGTAGCTCTCTCGTTTATTATTGACGAACCCATCTGCTAAATCACGTGGCACAATGATCTCCAGACTGGACAGAGGCTTCTCATTGTCATCAACTGAATAAATCTAATAAGCATAATTAAGAATTAACAAAATAATTTTGCCAATAGAACAGCATAGCCCTTAGGTATAACACTTATGTATGCTTCGCACCTGTAACTGCCTAAAGGAAGACTTCACACAAATTTCAGAATTGCATTGTGTACCATGGCTAATCAGTATATAAAAACAACAGAGCAAACCAGACTAGTTCTGCCTACTTCAAAAGGCCTTAATACACAAGCAGATCCTCCTTCAGCTGTTACACAATAAAACAAGCACATACGAACACTATTGTTACCATGTAAATACCACAATAAGTTTTGAAACGGAAACATAGTCTCTTTAACGTACTTTGCTTACTAAACCACTTTAATATCTGGGCTGTTATAAAAAACAAAGCACAGCCACCATTGCAACCCCCTCCAAAACACCTGGAAGAATATATTAGGAAAGACTACAACAGAACACGTAAAGCTGGTTCAAAATACGAAGACAATGAAGGAGACCTAAACGCACAATTTCTGAGGAATGCCTTCATTAACTTTATTATCCCTTGCAAGGACAGCTAAAGCCCGTGAGCTACAAGTTCCCCACCAACGTTCAGAACACTGTTGACCTGCAGAAGCCCAGAGACCAGCGTGAAGTGTTTTTCCTGTGGAGCCTGTCTCTAACAACCGGGCAGGAAAGAAGTTCCTCACCCCCTTCCCCAATAATTACAAAGTTCCAGTACTTCGCGGTTCTGCTAACTTCTTCAGGCTCCGGCGAACAGCACAGGGCTGTGGCTGCCCGCTCCGCATCCGACCACGTACAAACCCCTCAGCCCTCACACGGCGGCCGGGCCTCTTGCGGGGGCAGACCACGGNAAAAAAATAATTGTCCCTTGTCAGTAGGGATAGCGATGCTGAAGGTGATGTTAGAGGTAGAAGTGACTAACAGGAAGGAGGTGTGAGAAGGAAATTGCTGCAGCCAAGAGGGAAGCAGAACCCACAGGATTCAATGAATTTAGACTGGGAGAAGGGGATTTGGGAGGGGAGAGCTGATAAATTCAGTCCTAAAATTCTGAAAGAATTGAGATGTTTAATTGAAGATTTGGGAACTGTGTTTGTTTGTTTTTGTATTGAAGCTGATGCAGGAGAATATAGTTTGCTTAGAAAACAGCAAATGTAATAGTTAACAGTGTTATTTAACAGCTTATCTGAATTGTGAATTAACGGGGTAGTGGACATTGAAAGTTAGCTGTGTGGAAAGCCGTGTTGTGTCTGTTGGTGTTCAGTAGCTGAAATACAGAGTTGTATGAATGAGATGATATTGGTTTTGGGACAAAGTCTGGTCTGCAAAGGGTTCAGTTGCCTTTCTTTAATACAGTTTGAGCTGTAAACTCTGAACCAGTGTCAGGGTGGAGAGACACCCAGCTGGGTTTGCATAGGACTAGTCTGAATATGATACGGTCTGCACCGAGAAGCCAATGAGCCATCTCAGACTCAAGCTGGTTCCAGGATAAAAGCACAGTCTGAATTTCTGAAAGGGGAGAAGAACAAAGATAACACAAAGAACTCACAATTATCTTCTAAATTACCCCTTTTATTACACAGCTGTCCCTGCAGAAATGCTAGAGTGTTTCTGTGTTGTGCTCCACAATATATTGCCTTCAAGAACGGCTTGTTAGCCCAGTGGCACCCAGCTCAGAATTAGTTCTTTTTAGGCTTATTGGTCCTTCTGCAAAACAAAAGCTGCATCATTAATTTGAGCATGAAAATTATCCCGTAAAAACTGGATTAACAAAAATAATGAAAATTCTTTACTGAAATACGTGGTATGTTGACTACAGAACTTAGAGATCAGTGGAAGTATTATAAGATGGGTGAGAACCTAGTTAAAGCTGATCTGTTATAGTTTGTTAAGGGAAAGGGTATTCTTGGGCTATAAGGAAATCATTAGTAGACTTTTGAGAGGAAGCAGATCTTATGTAATATTTAGATTAATAGCTTTGTGCCAAAAATGGGAGTGTATATTAATTAAACTCTGATGGCATGGCTGAGAGTTGTATGTGCTGAAGAGGATCGAGATATCTAGAAGATGAATAACCGTGAGGATTAGAGGAATAGATATAGATAACCATTAAAGGTAGTGCAAGTTGCAAAATCAGGCAGGCATGTAAGATTGTGGACTAGTGACAACACATTCTGCTACAGTCTGGAATCCATTCAGCTAGAAGTGTCAGGAGATTTTCTGGTTGTGGAAGTCCAGATGACAGCTGCCAGTGAAAAAAGGCAGCTGTGGTTCTTCAGTGAATTGGGAATGTGTCCTACAAAGGAAACAAAGCATTCGCACTATTGTACAGGGTCCTGGTTGAAACCTCCAGCATACTTATTTTGTGTGTTTATGGTCAGTTCTTTTTATTTCTTCAAGTCTTTGAATATGACGGCTACTAGAATGATTAGGCTGATGAAGAATTTGCTGTAAGAGAACAGACCAGTAGGACTTGATTTATCTAGCAAAGGCTAAATATGAGAGGCTATATGTGTATGTGTAATTACACTATGGGCAATTGATGTGGGAGTATTCTAAGATTCTATCTAAGGAAAGATGGAAATACTTTAATGTGTATAAATGTACACTGGAAATCAGAAGACAATTAAAAGCTCTAGGTGCTTGATTGGTCCCTTTGGATACTGGAGAAAACATACTAAAGTTCTGAAAGAGTACTTCATGATCACTTATGTTACCAGGGGTTTGACCCGGAAGGTGAAATCAAGAATATCTATTTCAAAAAGTCTTTTCTAAGAACATTGAAATGTCTTTCTAGAACCATACTGGAACTGAGAAGCCAAGACAGTGTGAGTACTTTCTCTTCCCCCAAGCCACTTGCCGGAAGTCAACTTTACCTTATTTTGTTATCTTAACCATACTAGTATCTCCCTGCCTGGATGTAATGTACACTTTCTTCTGTATAAGGTCACTGTCAATGGATAATGTGGAGTTTGTTAAAAACCCATGCTCTCAGATATAATTTTTAGGCTGTAGGGAACCTCCTGTCAGTTTCAGAATTTGAAAAGCTACAAGGCATGCAGTGCTCCAAATTAGATCAGTGAACAGTTGTACATATCCCAGAAAATATAAAATAAATATCTCCAAGACAAAGAACTTCCACAGCTTGATTATTTATCTTATTATCCATCTATAAGTCTTCTTCTCATCTGTAGGAAATCAACCTTTCTCATTTTACTGTCATTTTCTTAGTCTCTAAGGTATTGGTCTACTTCAAGTTGTCCAGAACAGAAGATAGTAAGAAACTGGATATGGTTCTTCTACATCTCAACACCGTTGTTTCCATTTTCATGTAGAGCTCCTGAGGTATTTAAATCCAAAGTTCAAAATAATGTATCAGTGCCAGCAAAGAAAGTTGTTTGCTGCTTCTAAGAGAAGAGTAGCTCTGGGGCTCACTGAAACGCTGAGATGCTTTGAGGTTAAGAGTTATTAGAGCATTTCATCTTACCTTTTAAGGCAAACCCATACACTCAAGTATGGTCCAGAAAGAAAAGAAATGACAAAACTTTTCCTCACTTGTTTGAATCATACCAGCAACGTAAGAACAAAGGGGTGCTGTCTGCACTTATTTCAGTAGGTTGAATGTAGCTTCTCTTGTGCTTAGGAGCAAGTGCTGATGAGCACTGTATGAGATTCAAAGCTTTGAAGTCCGTTTTGTCCTTGAGAGAGATTCTAGTTCAATAAGAAAGTATTGATTTGCTTTAGGAATTAATGGACAAAGTTTTATGTTGTGTGTTATCAAAAGGTTAGACTTCATAGCTTTAAAGATATTTCTAATTTGAAGCTAGATAACCTCTAGTTTTTTATATCCTAGAGTTACAACTAGCTTATATGTGAGTATTTTTTTATAGGATTTGAAAAGCGTCACGTAAGGGAAAATTTGTGCTGTTGTGGAAGGTAAAAGTGTAGCAGACTCCCATTTTTGCAGCTCTTGAGAAATGTGCATTTAAGAATGAAGACATACAGAGACCTACTAAAATACCTAATATCCTAATATCTTGTAATAATATTACTGTCTCCTAGTATCTTATTTGCTGAAGTAATATGGGTATTAATATGACTGCTACATTGTTAAAGGCATTAGTCATGGGGAAATTTTCTCTAAACTACCGTTCTTTTTACAGAAAAAATATATAAATCCGCCAAGTAGTATGTGCAGGTATATATGAGGACAGAAATTATTCTGTACATTTAAAAGCTAAATAAATGGTTAAATAAACTGTTTTTTTTTTTTTCTTTGAAGCTGTAAAAATAGCACAAGTAACAAAATAGTAACAAAACCCCACAAAATAACACAAAAATCTCATTAGCCAAGAGAGATTAAGATATCTGTCTCAATCTCTTCACTATTCCATGGTATAACTTAATTTTTATATAAACAAGGACTTGATTAGAGTCCTCAGTGTGATGAGTCTACACACCATCTCCAGTGCTTCCTAGAAGCATGAATCTTCACACTTAAAAAAAAAGAAAAAAAAGAAAAAAGGGAACAGCAGTTTTCCAACCTTTAAGAGAAAATAAAGTAGAAAGATACAAGAGGAATATGATGAACAAAAGAAAAAATTTTTAATCTACAATTACAGAGTTGCTGCTTAACAGAAATCTTTTCTCGATGCCTAGCTAAAGAACTAAATTTGCTTTTAAAATTTTCCCAAGATTTGGAAAAGCGGTCTGTTAGGAGAGGTAATGAGCTGATTACAAACATGCAGGAATTGTAGGACATATTTCTGTTACTACTGAACAAAAAGAACTGTTTTCAGCATTTGTATTTCTTACAGCTTTGAAGAAAGTCTTGGAAAATGGAGCCTGAAGGTGACAGCTAACCATTCCAGTTAACATACTAGTCTAAAGATCGCATCTTATGCTGGTGGCCTGAAAAGATTTGGTTTGCTTTGAATTTACTGTGTTTAAGATCTTCTTTCTGTCTTTCCTGGGAAATTACCTTGTACTTGAAGAATTTTCAGCATTTTCATTTATGCTAAACCTCAGAGATGTGTCAAACTCTCTTCATCTCTAGTACTTGAGAAAGGGCACCACAAAATACGAGTGACCTACAGACTTGAAACAATTATGTGACTGTCTAAGTTATAGGATCTGGCAATTACATGTTTTATAAAGGTCAACCATTGCATGCTGAATTAATAGTTACAACATCACAACTAGTAGTCTGCCTTTACCATTGTAGTTTTCTTCTGATTAAAAAAATAATACAGGTCGTATTATATGCTGGAGCTGGCAGCTCAAGGACTTGTGCTCCATTATGTCACCTAGCAACTTAATAGGCTTCCAAATACACAGCCTTGTAGGGTTTATAATAGCCCAAACTTTCAGGTCCTTTCTTTTATTCTAAAGTTTTACTTTTCATAAACTTTCCTTATTCTTGGCAACTGTCATGCCATTTGGCTGAGATAATGATTAGAAGTCAAAATGTTAAAATCTTTCCATAGATCAACTGGACAGGATGAAGAGCCAAAACTCTTGCCAAAGTCTGAGTTTGTCTCATCATACAACTCCTGGAAACGTTAGTGCCAAATGTGTATCTTCTACATGAACAGAACCCCTTCTTAAATGACCAGAACTTAAGATCTGAAACTTGGCCTAAATTTATTTGTAATATCTGTTGAGTATGTTATGGGAGCTCTGCCAGAAAGAGTACAACCTATACTTGTGAAAGGTGTGGTGATATAGAAACTTGTATTTCTATATTTGAATGGAACACGAAAAAGTTGTAGCAATATTTTTTAATGTTTCAGGTACCATCCCAAAGCCCTGTCACCTTTGGTTTTGCTGCTTATGTGTTCAGTATTAAAATGTAAATTCATGTAAACTGCCTTGTTCAGCTGTTAATCATCCATCCCTGTGAGAAGAGCAGGGACGTTTCTGTCTTTTAGGTGTCTGTTGCAATCTGTTTCTTAGAGAACAGTGCTACATCTTCACATATGTTAGAGTCACATTTGGAAAGTACCTTAAAATTTGACTGCTGTTCTGACATTCTTACCAAACACACTTATATGTTTCCTTAAGATGTATGTCTTGGTTGACTCAGCCAAGACAAAAAATCTTAAAATATCCTCCCAAGGGCATGTATATGCATACGTGTATACATATGTGTATTTATTTTTTTGGTTTAGAGTGAACCAAAATTCCATGGAGAAATTTAGTGGTCCTTAGGACTCTGACAGCAACAGGCAACAAATCATGGGGGTTTTTTGGTTTTGTTTTTTTTTTTTCATCTTTTCATCTTCTAAACAGTAAACTTCCCCCTTTGTTGCAAACTACACTGTAAGAAGTGTTAGTAGGAGTCATTAACATGCTTCTAATGCAATGCTGATGTTATTTTCACAATTTTCTCTACCTCCCTCCCACATTTGTCTTTAGCATTATAGTTTTTCTTATTTGTTATTTTGTCATTAAATCTTCGAAGTCCATTATTGATTTGTCTTTGACCAAGGGACAGACAAAATGGTGGGTGACCATGAGTAGAAAAGGCGGTGGGATTTTTAGGTTTTTTGATCTGAAAAGTGGTGAGAAATTTAGATTCTTGTGTTCAGTTTTACTCAACAAATAATTCCTTTCATAGTCATCATATAACTAGTGTGTGTATACTCTTGTTTGAAGAGGATTACAACCCCATCAGTTTCAACAGCACATTATGAAACATAATGATTAGTCATCATTGATTTATTATATATTGGAAATTGAATCTGTGGATTAGAAGTTCTGTTGGGCACTGTGTAACTTTAGAGTTTAAAAAAAAAAGGGAGGGGGGAAATATCCCTGTATCAAACAACTCTTGCTGTCAAAGTTTAGGACAGGAGGCAATGCAGGAAAAAAAGGAAAATATAAGGAAATAACATGGATAATATTAGCACAATAGTCGGAGTCTGGGATTCTCCTATCAAGGTGTTTTACAGACATTACTGTAAAGAAGATTCAAAGAAAGACAGTTCTGTAATTTCACAGATTTTTGTGAAGAGCTGGTTTTTGAAGGAATGAAAACTAGCATAGCAGAAAGCAGGGAAAGATTTGTGTGAATGTGTAACATGAAACTGATTCTATCAATTGATCATAAAACAGAAAACTACCTGCAACTTGGTGACGAATAAGGTATTACAGAATGGACAAAGACCTTAAAGACAAACCAAATAATGTAATAAAGAAGGGAGAGTTACTGGAGGAGGCACAATTACCTGCAGCATAATCTGAGTGATAACTGAAAGGTTGATATTAGCAACAGCATTCTGAGAGTCAGTGTGTGGGGTGGGAGGGGACAGAGGATTTCATTCATTGGGGCTAGATAGAAGGAAAACACAGCAATGTGATGGCAGGTGATTACAGCCATGGAGTAAAATTAAGTTTTGTAGTTCAAAAGGGTAAGGATAAAGGCCTGGATTTCAGTTTCAAAATTATCATTAAGTGAAAATAGAGGGCACGATGCAGGGAGGTATATTGAAGGAAGCTCTAGAATATAAGTATATTATATATATATATATATTTACTGGCTGGAGCGCTCTGACCAGTAAAAATAAGATGCGTGTTTTAGGTAATGTGAAAAAGAAAAGGAGAGAGGAAAATGAAGTATTACTTTGGAGGCAAAGGGAAACAGAGGCAGCAGACCACTTGAGAGCTTTTTATTCTGCCTATTTATTTCAATGGAAAAGACTGAAGTATGGTGTTAGTGTGGGGAGAGTGAAGAGACACAGGAGAGTGAGTAATTAAGAAAAATACAGAAGGATGATAGTTGATCTCATCAGAAGATGGATTAGGATGTGGTGACTAGTACTTGAGTAGGTAAGCAGATGGGAAACTTTTGTATCTAGAATGTGATGAAGGGAGTTGTACAGGAAGAGAAGGCCATGCATAGGGAAGCAACAGTTTGCATCATAGTCTAAGTACCATAATATAGCTAAAACTAAGGGAAATTGCCATTGCCGGGTACACTAATCTCAAGAAGCTGCCATAATAAGTACATATAAGTACTTACACAGGCTCACTGCTGCTTCAGTGTGAATCTAATGTCCAACCAGGCGTGCCAGACACTAACACGTTTAGCTGCAGAGTTGGTACATGCCTTTTTCTTAGAGGAGAAAATTAAGACATGGAGAAATTGAGCAATGTGTCCAGTTATACAAGCACAGCCTGCAGTGAAGCCAGAGAAAATGGTGTCTTCGGTAGCAAGCCACCAAATACCTTAAAAGACCAAGACCAACCTTCCCACTAAACTTAAACAAGGGACAAACAGGACAATGCACAAATCAGTGCACCTGTATTCATGTGCTCTCATTTGCAATGTAGCTGTTTTTCCCAGAGTTTGGTTTTGAATACTGGTTTCCCCCTCTATAATCCTGTAAATAGGTGGGATAAATGCATGCTGTTACTGAAGCATACAGCATCCCAATATCTACAGAAAGTAGTATTTCCGAGCTAACAACAACAACAACAACAAACTTGTAGAAGACTAACATCAAAGCAATATAAAATTAAGAAGTACTCTTGAACTGTTTGAAACCAAAGAATAGCTGTTATTTAAGTACATTGCACATTTACAGTCTTCTTTTTATTTCTTTTTACAAGACTAAATATTTTCAAGTAATAAAGGAAAAAAAAATTAGTTGTTTTTTTTTTTTTTTCCCCAACATCTAGTTTTAGTTTAAAATAAGCCAACTACTATTGCTCGTTCAAGTCTCAAATGCCAGATGCATTTAAGGCTGGGTGATTTTGTCACATGCTGGTGTGCGTCTGTAGTTGAGAAATCTTATAAATGGGTAAAGGTTGGTATCTAGGGACTGCAGACATCAGTTATTTGTCAATGAAGAAGCAGACTTCCTGTCTGAGTCACTATATTAAAATACAAAATGTTCATTTACCCAATGTTGATTTTATACCTCTATCTTGGCCTTGGATTATGTATTTAGTCGTTGTTTAGACTTTCCTAGCATCTTTCATTTAGGAATCCCCAAGCATGTATGAATTAGTGAGTTTCAGTTCTTTTGCATTTGGAAGTAAATCCTCCTCAAATTAAAGCTAATTCTAAGATTAGAAGCAGAAGCGATAATAAGTGCTTTACCTTTTTTTTGTGTATGACTGAAGAACACAGAGGTAAAGTAAATTGGCCAAAGTTGAAAATCGTATAAACCGTCTTTTCTAATTTAATAACTGGACTGCACTTTATCTCCATTGTTTCTTCACTGAATCAAAGTCTTATTGTAAACACTGTCAACAATTTTGATCTTTCACATGTTGTTTATAACCAAGATGGTGAGTTATAAATTTGACATAGCTCTATCTACTGTGGATCCTTGTTTCAGAAAGTAAAGTTCATAAGGATGTTGGACATAATTTGACAGACAAATATATACCAGAGTGTTTGTTCATTTTAAGTTATTAATAATCTAATAGTATATCTTTCACTTAAGATACTGACAAAATCAGGAGCTCTATAGCTTTTGCTCAAGTTTGCATTGTTCTGTGACCCCCAGGAGAGGGCAGTGATTTGTACACACTCCAGTCAGATTTTTCCAAAGCTAATAAACACCAAGTACTAGATATGATATTTGAAAACATAGGTCAATGTGTATATCAGATTGCCTCCATGAATAATGAGTTTCAGCAGTACGTATATTAATTTATGATATTTTCTTCAGAACATAATTTTTCTTGCAAATGACTAGTACGTAGATATTTGCTTTTAACACAACAGATAAAATTGTTAACAGTTAATGTAATTGAAGAAGCTGTAATTGTGTGAACTATGAAAAAAATCACTTTTCCAGTTGCATAAATCTAGTGAGATGCGTAAGGGCTGCCTACAAAAGTTTTTGTATTTACAGAGATCAAGTCTGATCCACTGAGATGCGTGAACAAGGAATGCTACATACGAAAAGAAAGAAAACCAAATCCCTGTCTACTGCCTACTTTCAGGTAAATAATGCCTTTTTTGCTAATGAACAAAAATCCAGATATGTGGAGTTGGGTGAATCATTGTCAAATGGGATACTCCAGTAATCTCACTTGAGAGAATGATTTGAGTGATTTAAAGAGAAAGAAACTCTAGGTGAGTTACACGGCTAGTTTAACAAACTAAATTGTTACTAGAAATATAACATTTACCTTTCAACGGAGCTCATATTATTTGCAGTATCCATTGAAGGGATTATCAGAAAAGTTGCATAAGTAAAACATACAGTTTGGTGCAAATCAGGAGCCACGGAAAGGATTAACCATTTTACCTTGAAAGGGGGTAGTGTTATTTTGTCTCAGTTTAAGTAGTTTAAGAACAGACACGAATTTAATCCGGAAGGGCAGTTTAAGTACACTGGTTTTTAACTGCTTTTATTATTAGTTATTGAACATTTAAAATTCTTATTTTACAGTTATGAAGTTTTTGCATGCCCTCCTAGGCCTTACCTAGGTCCTAGTGTATGCTAAAGCACCTCCAGAAGTGTAATCCCATGTTGTGAAAGTGAATGTGATTTGAATGTAGTCCAAATGATGGCTGCAAGAGAAAAAAAAAGATAGGAAGGATTGTATAACATCTCAGAAAACAGCTAAACTGTCTTATAAGCAATCCTTTAGATTACTTATTGGAGTTTCAGAATAATGCCACATAAAACTGAATCATGTTGACATGAGGCACCTTACAAATAATTGTTTTGTATCACAATTGTTAAGCAATTTGTACAGTTATTGCAATATTTTTCTTAGCATTTTAAAGTCTCCAGGTGCCAAATGTGTACCATAATTTTCTTCCACTGCACATAAAATTACTTAATGAATACTGGCTTGCAGGATTATTATCCTTCCAGCTAATTCCCAATCCAACTCAACTTGCCTTTTCCTGGGCTTCTTGCCACATTCCATTTTTCCCTCTGCTGTTGATGTTATGTAGGACTGAAATATGGAATTATCTACAGTTCATAAAAGAATCAAGTACCTTAGGCTGTTGTGTTCATCTATTATTAATGGACAGTAAATGCAAACATGAGCTAACAAAAGGCAAAGGATAAACACATTTAAGGCAGACCAGTTCCCAGAGAAATAATTTAAAAACTTGTCAAACAATTCTTGAAACATGGAAGAATGATGATTTCCCATAGATTCATTGTATATATTCTGGCACTGTAACTTTTGCTTTATATAATATTTTTTTGAAACTTGCATAGTAAATTCCATTGGAAGATCTCAAAGAGATTTACAGATATTAACAAAATCAGACTTGTAACACCAGTGTGAAGAAAAGAAGCCGGTCAAGCTATTTGTTGCCAAAAGCAAATTCGTGTCCCAGTTAGCTGCTTTGTGCTCTTCTGCCAGGACAAAGTTTCACAAAATACTTCATTCACCGATTCCTAATTATTCTCCTGCATTTGGATTGCTTTTACATTCCCTAGTTTCTGAGGAGGCTCATGACTAGCTTCTCAGATAAATTAATTATCCTCAGAGGGCTTGATTCTATGCAAAGGAAGCCACTCACTTGTGATCCCCTCTACTGCTTCCAAACATTACTGCACTCCAGTGGTCCTGTGCTTCTGGAATGGCTTCTGAGGGCTACTGTGGCTGGGTGTAATGTAGAGCAGTTTTCATCAGGTTTCAGAGATGGGGAGGAAGCAAAAATGTCTTCATCCTTTTTTTTTCAGGTAAGCCAGGCATCTCTGCCAGTACTTAGTTGATAATTTGTTAGTTGTGATTCCCTGTTCAGCAGCCCCCGCACAATGAATCCAAACTCTTCCCACAGGTTCACTGTCTGTATCCTACCTTTCAGCCCTCAATGTATTTTTCAAATCGTTTAAGCTGGTATTATTTTTATCTTATCATATGTTTAAGCCTTTAGAAAATGCCTTTTGCCTTCAGCTATATATTATTATAATTTTATAGTATTAGAGTTCTTATAAGTAATATTCTATTGTATGATTATATGTATGTCAACTATAGATCATTGAGTGTTCAGAATCTTTGAGCATTTCTCTTCTGAGCAACTTGTGTTTTCATAAAAAATGAACAAAATACAGAGAAAATACACCCCGAGAGAAGCCCTCTAGAGAATGTATTGGTTATCCATTTGATTACTGCTAAGCCCTGCTTATGCCTAAGTAAGGTATAACCAGTTCCACAGATGCCCATAATCAATTTCCTTGAAAACGAAGGCTTTATAATCCACACTTGCTAGACTCCCACATGAACTTGATCTGTGGAGTAGCCTACCAATTACATATATAAGGGAGCCCAGACAGCCCCTTTATGCTTAATAAATGTGTCCCAGAACCTTCCTCCTCAATTGCTTCTCTGCCTACTCAGCCAGTGCCCTTTTTACCCACCACATGACTTTTTCTTTCTCCCAACTCCAACTTATACTTAACATATGTATACTTGACATTAGCCAGTCAAGCCTCTAATCTTAATCCTTTTAACCCTGAATGTGGTACCCTTGAAGCTCTATCTGTATCCATCCTTTACTCAAGCCTGGCCCAGATCACTGTTGGTACTGCTTATGTCTCAGTCTCTGGCAATCTTCCATTTCAGCATTTTAATTCTTCAATAAAATATTAATCAAATGAGATATATCTATACAATTTGCCAGTTCTAAGCTATTAATGTTTGATGAGGAAACATCTGCTTTTTTGTTGTTAATAATATCTGATAGCATCAGGTAACTTGCTTGCTGTTAAAAAGTCATGAGTCAGTGGTCCTTCAGCTATGAAAGCATAGGTCTTATCCGTAAAACTCTCTGTGTTGACTTAAAAATTCTTCCGAGAATGGAAATAAGTGATGTTTTTCAGAATTAAGGCTAAATTAAATGTTCTCTGTCATTTTTTTTGGGAATAGCATGAGGTGTCTGTGCTGCAGGGTTTCAGCTTGTCTATCAGTAAGTTTGTATCGGTAGGTCCAGAAATTTTCGATATTCAATGGCCCAGCACCAACATTTCATTCTCATTACATAGAAGTCCTGCAGGAAGAACTTCACATCAGCTGGTGTGGAATGTGCAGAGAAGTGTAGAAGGCTTGACTAAGCCCTTGACTAAGGGCTGACTGGCAGCCCTTTCCTCCAAGGGTAGGCAGCCTCTTCCTCCAAGCAAGAATAAGAACTTCTGAATTTTGGAAATTGTATTAAGAGAGATGAGTGAGAAATTCACGGTTACTGCCTTCTCCACTTGTGTATTTGAGAACTGTTTAAATAAGTATAATCTCTGGAAAGCAAAATATTATATTTTGTGCATCCGTTTGACTGTTTTGGCTTTCTGACACTTGCCTTGAGTATGCATCTTTCCTGTCCTAAAAAACAATACATTCAGCATACCAAGTATGAAAAGTGTACAAAGACTTATGTAATTACATCCATACCAGTGGTCTCTCTTCTGTAAGCTAATTCTGTGTAATTTATGTAAGTTTAACATGACGTGACATGCGTACAGAAAAGTATTTGTCATTTCCTTGTATTACACAAAAGAACTTTCCTGCTATCAAGGCATTTAGGAAGTCAAGCACAGTCATCAGAAATAATTGCTTCATTGGTGTCTTTAGCCCATATGAAACAAATTATCTGAAATCCTGTCAAATAAGGCACTCCAAGAACAGAGAATGGTGAAGCAAGGAGCATCTTCACGTAAGCTTATTCTTCAACATCTCATCCACGCTTGTGTACCAGAGGCACAAGTAGTGGATAAATTTGTTGTTCTTCAGTTTTTTCCAGTCTGAGGAGCTCACAGATCTTTACAAGAATGAGATTAAGCTCACAGCATCCACATCAAGCACTCAATTCTGTAATTCCCATTTTGCAGATGACTAAACAGACCCAGAGAAATGAAGAATTCTGTCAAAGAGACTGAAACATATGTATGTGTTTTATATACACTGCCACTTTCATGTCTTGACTAAGTTGATCCAAATGTAATAAATTAAATTGTTACACATTCCTGGATATGCCAAATTAATTTAGAAAAAAAAAAAAAAGTGCAGGAACAAAACTTTCAGGTTTTAGATAATTCCTGTACCTAATCAGGACAAGAATCTTCTAGTAACAATATTTATGACATAAATTTTATGAAATGACACAAAAAGTTATAAAGTTACTTGTTAAAGCCTGCCACCTTTCTGTATATACTTGAAATAATGAAAGGAAATGAGAAATCAAAGATACATACCCTTTTCTTGTGACAATGATTAAGAAAGTTTTATCTGATCTGGTTCACCAGTGCTAATTTTCATCAATGATCCATCTTCTTCTATAAAGAAGAACAAAATGGATTACTTTAGAAGACGTTTGACAATGTCATATCTTGGTCTTTGAACATGCTGAGCATCCCAACTTTATTTCAAACTGCTTTGGGATCCTAAGGAACACATTGTGGGATTCAGGAGATCAGTGGGTTTAGACACATGAGAATTGTTATTCTGGTTTATTTTTTAGAATTTCTAGCTCATCGAGTTTTATTAAAGTTTTGGATGGGTTTTTATTGTGTGAAACACGATAGCCATCCCATTACATAATATAACCCTGCACTTGCCCTAGTGAGGTGCTTCTTTTCCTTCTTGTGCTTCAGGGACAATTTTAAGTCCCCCCTGATTCTTCTGTACAGTTCAAGTTCTTTTAAGCTTCCTCTGCTCAGTTCTGTCCTCTGTGTCTGCTGCTGTTTAAAAACGATGAAATAAAGAGTCCAGACTCAGATCAATCCATTCAGCTGTGGGCTTATTCTTTGGACACATTCCTTCTCAGCGTCTTCAGCAAAGTCAGTATTTGCAGCTCCCTAAAAGATGCTTCTTCATAGCTGTCTCCTCTCTTAAAGAAGCTGCAAAACTCATTTTCCAGCCTTTGTATTCGTAGGACTTAAGTCCCAATTCTGTGTAGTCTTTCTGAAAATAACATGGAAGTAGCACTTGTCTCTTCTTCTAAAGACAGTAGGATTACATGTATGAAAGTTTTGGAACTGGTACTTTTTTTTTTTTTTTAAATTAGCAAATAATATAGAAAGAACAACAGTAAAGAGCATAAGCATTGGTAAACCAAAGCACCTAAAAGTGTGGAAGTTGCAAAATTACAGCACTAACTCTGACTGTGAGCTCACATTTTAGAGATACTTGCTTCATCCCATGTATCAGGCTCACATCAACTGTGGCAAGAGCTGCAAGGAAAAAGAGAATTATCTTGAACTAAAAGTCTTGAACTAAACTGCAGGCAGCTGGGTCCCATCCCACATTCTGCCACAGCTGTTTTACATGGCTGGTGGATAAACATATCCATATCATAATGTGTTTGATATTTTCCAACATCTAATTTTCCAGCCTAGGTATTCTTTCAATGTTATTAAAAATGTAATGTAGTTAGCTGTAGATCATTACTCCTTTCGGGTTTACTGGTTCAGCTCTGTGGGCCACTGATGTACTTGCATCCACACCCACAGAAGAGATTTTCTGAAAAAGTTGTTTTAAACCAGTGTAGGAAGTGACTCAGGATAATTGCTAGTCTAATAGGCTCTCTTGGCTTCCTGGAGTCTTTTAAAAATAAATCCTTTGCAAGAAGTGGAAATGTCTAGGAAAGAAAAGAAAAAAAAATTATGCCAGTCAAGACACTTAAATTTGATACAGTCCACATAATTTAATTCTCCTTCCAACTCAGGCTCCCCTGATGTTTTGTAGCACATGATGATTGCTGTTAATATAATATATCATTGGTGTCATTTTTGTCTGCATGGCTGTCTACTGTATGCGTATGTTCTTTTCACCCAAGTTGTATCTCTGGCTTGTTTGAAGCATCGGTGCTTTAACAGTCATCAATCCAGTATGTGTATGAAAGAAGCCAAGAAACTGTTGTCCCACAAAGCTCTCAAAGGACCCTGGTTAATCTGAATTTACTATATAGTTTTTGGTAGGAAACAAAATGAAGCTAAGTTAGCTCTGGGAAAAACTAGTTGGGCTGTGATATATTACAAAAATGTTGTTTAATTCTCATATTATATATCTGCAGAAGAATTTTAGGTTATAACTGTCCAAATAGTCTGCCCTACTCAATTCTCTTTGGTCTAGTTGACTGCTGCAAAGGAATCAGAGCCTTGCCACAACTCCCTGTGTGGGACAGAGCTCACTCTTTCCTGCCTCTTCTTCTGCCAGCGGTGGAGGCAGGGTGTTCTCAGCCTGTGCTGCCTTCTGTCTACCGTCTTGTATGAGCACTGTCCATCAAAGCTAAGACTGTTGCTAAATTTAGTTTGAGGAGTTCAGTCTGTCCCTCAGTCTCCGAGTTCAGTCACAGTGCAGTGCAAAGATGCTGGCTTTGTAAGTCTTACTCTAATGCTGCACTGCTTTTAATTGGAAGCACTCCTTCAGGTGTGTGAGCCTCATTCTCCCCTGATTCTCACTTTTTGTTGACTTTGATACTGAAGGAAACTGGGTCTAAAATGCAGTTACTTCATTGCCTAGCCGTAAATACAAGTTTATCCAGTGTCATGTGTTGATTATGATACTCAGACACTTATCATCCTCTGTACGACCCTGATGGGACATCTCAGCTACACTGTGTTACAGCACCAGAAAGTGCTTCCTTCCTCCTTTCCTGATATTCAGGGTACAATCCCTTACACAGGACAAAGATGGCTGTGGCAGTGTCTTAGAATGATCCTTTTTGCTGGCACATATGTGTCTGTGACACATCATCATCTTCCCTTCCCATCACTTAAACTGTTTACTAGCACCTGTAAACCATGGTACTGCTTCAGGCCTTGGAAATAAAGACATCTATGAGATCTGTAATTTTTTTCACTCTGGTCAACGCAGTGGAGAATTAAATCTGGAGGCCAAAGATAAACAGAGAATATAATTCTGTCATGCAAAGTGAAAGGAGAATCACTGGGTAGATTTAAAAACTATGGCCAAGGCTGTGTGCATCTGAGGACAAAGAGCTCTCTGCATGCTTTGGTGTGTGCTATTCTTTTGAACATATGCCATAACTTTGCATTTCCTGACTTCAGTGGATTGGAAAAAAATCTGGCAAGTTCCCAAAACTGAAATATATGTAGAAATAACATTCATAGCAATACCAGTGCAAGGAAAAAACCTCAGTGTCTGAAACAACCTCAAGCTTTGGGGTGTAAACTGATCAACTGCGGGGTTCAAGAAAGACTTTCTCTTCCCTCTTTACTCCTCAGTTCTTAGGTAATATTCCAGCCCACAACTAGTTGGATGTAGTGTGTTTTCCATTCTTCGTACTCTGAATCATCAGGTATCTAACCGCTGCTTGACTCATGAGGCAGTGTACTAGACTAGAGAGCTGAATGGTCTGTTCCACTATGGCAGCAAGAATAGTATTTTAATATGGTTTCATTTCCTTTGGTTTATTATTTTGTTATGTAGCTCTAAGGGTGTGACAACCGGACTGCTGTAGTTGCTCATGTGAACATGCCTTGAGATTGGCTGGGATCTGAGGAACACACGCTCTCTTGTTTTGTCAGTCATGTGATAGTGATGCAGAAGGTCTCACTGTGTTCCCTGTATTTTAGGGCTGAGCAATGCCTAAGCTTGCATTGCTCCAGTGCAAAAAGTTGATTTTCACCCTCCAAAAATGCCTGCCTCGTATGAGCTCTGGTATCCTACAGAGAAGCCCTGTATCACTCTGCCCTTTGGAGATCTCTGGGGATATCTGTGGGATAGGCTGCCAACAGGTAGCAATATAACTCCAGGGATGATCTTCAGTAAGAGTAGTATGCAGAATGGCAGGGTGGGGACTCATGCCCTGAATTATCCTTATTGACCTTAAGTAGTGTTTTGGTTTAACCCCAGCCAGCAGCCAGGACCATGCAGCAGCTTGCGCAGTTCGCCCTCTTCCCCCTAGAAGGGTAGGGAGAAGAGGGAGAAAAGGAGGGGGCAGGAAAGGCAAAAAAAATCCTCATGGGTTGAGAAAAAGACAGTTTAATAGAACAATATCAGAAAAGGAAAGTATCAATAATAATAATAGTAAAAGAATTTACAAGACACAAGTCACTCTCACCACTCAGTAAATTGGTGAATTGGCACCATCCAGAGCAGTGATAGCAGGTTCCTCCCCTACCAGCACATATAAACCACATTTATATACTGAGCATGACATCTGTGGAAAAGAATATTGCATAGGCCATTCTGTTGTTCTGTCTATGATGCTTCTCGGCTTCTATGGGAAGCTGAAAAGAGTCCTTGAAAAGTGTAAACATTGCTTAGCAACAACTAAAACAGTGCATTATTGACATGCCTTTCGCAGTGATCAACAGAAAGAAAATTACCTCTTTCCCAGCTGAAACCAGGACAAGTACACAAGTGGCAGATCTGATAGCCAAAGGGAACAACAATGCCACTTGTCAATGCTTGGATTGCATTTTCAAAACTGGGTTCTTTTTATTATTTTTCGTTATGTATGAAAGTATTTTACTTCCTTTGCTTGACAGAGTACTGCTTTGAGGCTGAGAATATTTTCTTGTTCCTACATCTGCCAGATTCTTAGACCTATATTTTAAGTATAAAGGAGGAAATCTATTCCAAGAGACACCATTTTCTTCTGGAATTTATCTTAAGCCTTTTGGTCATAGTGATGATATGGCAATGTATGGGGCTAGCTAGGTAATTATCAGAGCAAACTTGAAGGCTTTTGAAGTTGATCAGATGATTTTTATTGATTTCAAAGAGCCGTGGCTCATGCCCAAATGTGATGATGGTAGAGCAGAAAAGAGAAAGCATATGTATATGAAAAAACTAATCCACACAGCCCCAAATGGTAAATTTACTCTGCCAGTAAGTTACACAGAAAAGAACCTTGGCTTTACATTTTGAAATAGCACTTTCCTCTCCAAAAGTGGTACTAAGACACATACTTCTTATAACTGTTTACAAATGGAAATGATTGGGTATAAAGAGAGAATAACAGTTGCTTATAATAGCATCACATTTGTAGACACCTCCAGAAAAAGTTGAATGTTTTGAACTTCTTAAAAAGGTCCGCCTGTAATAAGGCAAGGCTCACTCAGGGACTTTCAACATATATCACTTCAACTTCAGACCTCCGTTTCCTCATCTCTTGGATAGGACTACTGATACTTATAGACTTATAGCTAAGCTCAGCTCCTAAATGCAAAACAAAGAGGTCTTATCAGTCCAAATTTATCATCACTTGCCTCAGCAGGGCTATAACATGAGAGCATTTAACTCTTCAAGTACTGCTTAACATTAATGCTAATACTTCTGCTTTCAGTTTTTAGCGTCTCTTCTCTTCTAAATAAAGTGTAAGTGGCTTTCACAGCAGGTGAAACGTGTCATACTCTACAGTACCAAAGAAATAACAGAAATAGAGATGCAAATGGGCAGAGGATAATAGAGATCAAAGAACAAATGAATTTTCTGAGCTGGTATTCATCTGAGATGAGACACTTTAGAAAGTATTTTGAAGTTAGGAGGGAAGCTGGCCCACGTGCCTGGGAAAACATTCCAGCTGGAAGGGGTTTGTGCAGAACTGAAAAAGGATGTGGACAAGATGGTTGGAAGTGCTGTTTCACTCCTGTTTTAGTTAAATCCAGCCAAAGCTTGGGCACAGCAGAGGGCTGTAGGCTAAGAGTGTGTCTGCAGGGGTGGCCTCCTTTGCCAGGCTTGATGTGAAAACTGTACAGGCACAGCTGAGACACTGGAAAATACTGCTTTCCAAATGGGGACTTGCATGACAGATAGTTACATCCTGGGTGTGGATATAATATACCCTGGGCAGAAAAGTACAGGGATTGTCTTTTGCTAGGGCCTTGCACAACCACATCTGTAGTTCCCCACCGTTTCCTGCCTGATCCCCCCTGGAGGGGTTTTCTATCCAAAAGTGTAAAAATTACAAATCCCAAAAAACTGCAATCTGGGCTCTACCTAGAGAAACTTTTAGATTGTTCATTCCATAAATATCTCTTGCAGGCTGTCTGACGTCAGAGGATTTGGAGAGAGAGGCTGGTCGGAAAGTGAAAACAGCAGCAGTTCCAGTCTGACTACAGCAGCACAGCCATCAAGAGCAGCAGCACAGGCATTTCTCTATGTGGATTTACAGGACTGCAGAACAAGGAGGAACTGCACAGAGACACGGGCATTACAGTGTAAGTGCAGCTGCTGCAGCAACTCTTCTTGTGTTTTTGCTTGTTCTCAAGAACAAATCTCTGCAAGTATCGCTTGCCTTTCTTTTCTTTTTTTTTTTTTTTTCTCCTCTGAAACATCCTGAAGCCAGCTTGGCAGCACACAGGATTCAGGTTTGGCTTGATTGCTTCTCCCAAAGGTATGCAGAGGGCCTGACAGTGCAGGCTTTTTCGCTGTTCTGTATGTGGATAGGGGTGACGGGTGAGGGAGGCTGGAGAAAGAGAGAGAGGGAGGGAAGGACATGTTTTGGAAGACTACAAAACTAACTGAAATCCAGCTCCTTCATGTTCTGGTAGCAGAACAGCAAAATTCCAAAGAAGCTCTGGGCAAACCCCAACTTCTTTAGACAATTTCACAATGCAGGATTTCTTTTTTAACTCTTTAATCCCTTGACGTATTTTTGCATCAAGCAGTTTGTCTTTCCTTATGGGGAGGACAGGCAGTTTCCTGCCTCCCTGACAATGAAGTCCTGTCGCACTCTATTTGCCAGGCTATGGACAGTAACAGATCCTAACATGAGTATGGGGTGTCACTCACTAAATCTTACAAATTTAGCACCTTGAGCCTGTACTAGCTTGATACTAAGGGCTCTC
Organism: Tringa tobata; assembly: GCA_033628505.1. Taxonomy (NCBI): domain Eukaryota; kingdom Metazoa; phylum Chordata; class Aves; order Charadriiformes; family Scolopacidae; genus Tringa; species Tringa tobata. The sequence continues at coordinate 1,523,866 of JAHREE010000287.1, forward strand.
CAGAGAACCCACTGCTTCTGCAGAGGAAAGAGGCATCTCTCATGCAAAACTGAGCTGTAACAGGGCGATACATGAAGGAGACAGCTACTAAAAGTAGAATCTGCCTGTGAAAAACCTGCAGAGGTGCTATGGACACATGGTACAAGTCCCAAGAAATGCTAGTGATTCTTGATAACTTTTTTTGTAATCTCAGCAGTTCAGAGATTCCCAAGCCTACTCCATAAGAAGGCAGTGTTTTCAGTGGGGTACTCAGCTGTATTTATTTACAATTAAAATTCAGTGCTGCATTAACCTTGCCTCGCCCAGCCCACGCCTGGATGTCCCTTCTTCATTCCCCAGGTAGAGATCGGAGCAGTTTTGGGGACAGCTGTGGAGGCAACTGTCCTCCTCATTGGCATCTTCTCTAATGAGACCTATGCCAGAAGATGGCTCATTTCCCCAGGCAGATGGAAACGTTTGAAGCCTCCTGTGTGAAGCTGACATACTTAGCTAGCACTTGTAACTTTAGAAAGCACTTTGCCAGTGAGAGGGTGGTTGGTTTTTGCAGGTGCTAGAAGGAGAGATGACGCCCTTGAACATAAACCCGAGGCTGGGCTGAGAAGCAGGAGCTACACGAATTGCACAATATAATGCATCCTGCTATTAGCAATTGGCTTCGGCCAACAAGCAGTCATAAGAAAGGCTATTCGAGTCAGTGGCCCCTGGGTTGATTTGTTTTGGTAATAGACTAATTCTGCAAATACTTTTCCCCTTGAGACTGGCTGTGTCAGGGAGAAGGAAGTAGAGGAGGAAAGGTGAGGATTGGGAGGAGGGAGTTTTGCAGTGAACTCCCCTGCAAAATGAAATTGCGCGAGTGGAGTTAGCTGTGCTGAAAGCAACTGCAGGTTGATGTAACCACTGTGCTGGCTAATGTAATGGGGGTGGCTTTTACTGGGCAGACATTCAAGGTCTAATCCCTACTAATGGATGCCATGCCATACTGTGTAAAGCAAGCTAGCCTGAGCTGGAGAAAAAACAACCATACTGACTGCACATGTAAGGGACCATATGTTCTCAGAGCCAGTTCCTGCAGGGATGTACTTTGCAAGTGAAGTCCCCAGGCTTGGAAGGAATCAGTTTGGGATCTGGGCTACTTTACTGTGACATATCAGAATTCTTTTCCTCTCCCCTGTTTATTTCTTATTAGATTTTGTTTCCAGTAGCCTAGCAGCTCCTTTTCCAAGTAGCTGCTTTATTTTCTTAGCAACAGCCTAATCACATTGGCTGGCAATATGAAAGAAAAAGTATCCTCAAGAAACGTAGTAACTTGTTAGAAACCTATACGCCCCAATAAAACTTTGAGAGCTATCAAAGCCAAGACAAGTGTCTGGGAGCCACAGACCCTTTTACCTGGTTCAACAGTTTGTCTGAGGTGCATTGGGCAATACCAAACTAATATATACAGAACTGCTGAAAGCTGGAGTGTGAGAAGAGGAACTAAGGAGGACATAATTCCAGATTTGAGGTGTTTTAAGTGGACTGCTTCCTTTCTCTGTCACAATTCCTCTCTCTATCCTCCAGCTCAGCATCCTGCTAGTGACCGACGCTACCTGCAGGGCTTGCAAGTCTGGGAGTTTCTTATAAGCTGTTAGTTGTGGTTCAGAGGGAAAGTGGCACACTGAGTGGAAGGGTAGGAGGAGGAGTAGGGAAGGAGACACTGATCTAGCAGGAGATAAATTTAGTGTTGCATGAGAATGCATGGGTCATCATTCAGCATCCTTGAGATTGGATGAGGTTATACCAGCCAGGAAATTGCAAGTTCTACTGGTGGACAGGTGGCCCTGGAAGCAAGAGAAACAAACACACTATGGACAGGGCAGACTTCTTTTCAGTTTTCCTTTGTGAAACAGAAAGCAATTCCCTGTTGGAGCATATGACAGTCATAGTGCAACCCTGAGGTTTTAAAAGTCTGTATTTTTTGTTACGAAGTGCAGCCTCATGGTTTCACAGAGCTGAGTAAACAAATTTGCTGGATATCCTAGTGTCCTTACCACGCTGTATCACTTGTTTGCTGCTATCACTGCTGTTTATTGTAGTTGTGCTCCTCGTGTGTAATGGAGATCATTCTGTTCATCTTGAAATCAGTTGCAAAAATTTTTCTTACTGAGTCCAGACATGGCATGTACTGACTGTATTTTATTGGGAGGGAGGCACAGCAAGAGTTGAACAGCATCTTGAAGGCATCTCCCAGATAGTTTAGGTTTGCTCCATCTGCCTTAGTTGACATAAAATTCCCCCAAGGTCCAATGGAATCCCAGAAACCCATCTAGTCCCTCCAGGCCAGCCATCTGACCTACCAATTGAGCAATCAGGGGACACCATTTCCTGACACTTAGGGGAAGGATGTGTGGGAGGTTTGGCTCTCAGCGCTTTAATTGCTGTGAATTTTCAAACCTGGGTCAATCCTATGGAGATCTGACCCTCTCTCCCTTCCCTACCCCTGCAGCCCCCAGGCAAGCACAGCATGTTCCTAAATTAAAAGAAAGCTGGCTGCTCTGATTTTCATTGGATGAAAGACTTCACATGTATTTTCCCATGCTTTTTGTTGTGTTGATGACTGACAGTGTTGTTTCTTATGGCTTTTCCGTTTTACCGTTGTGTTCCCTGATATCACAGCCCTTTGAACTGAAGCATCTGCAGAAAACTGGTAGTAGTAGGACTCAGTACGTATACTAACATGCAGTACATCCGATTAATTTCTCATCTTTCTGCAGTTCCACTTAACAGTGGAGTTCTGTTTGGCACTACTCTGAGTTATTATCAGGCTGAGGACTTGTTATCTTCCAAGCTCTGTGTATTAAATTATTAAATTTCATAATGCTATGTAAATTAGTTAAGTGGGATTTACTGAGTTGGATTCTCAGCCAGTGCAAACAGGTATGGGGGCTCCAGAGTAGCTATGACAAATGTATTCCATCTGGGTATTTGGCCCAGTGACTTCAGACTGGTAATGAGTGGCCTAAGGCACAGACAGTGCAAGTCTGCTCTCATCTGTACTAGTGAAAGTTTTTTGTAGCTCTGTATTGTTCAAGAAACTTATTCCAGGCTTCAATTACAAGTAAGTTCAAGTAGCATCAGAATTTGGTCCAGAGAAACTGAGGCCCAAGTTGTGCAAAGTAACCTGTAATTTTGGCTCTTTATTTTTAGTGTTTTGTTAAGACACCAAGACACTCAAAAATTGAGACAGCCAAAATTATAAGCTGCTTTTGAAATGCTGGCCAAGTGACTTGGGCCAGTCTACACAGTGGATTTGGTTCTTCTCACATACTTTTTACAGCAGTGTAACTCTCTGAAGGTCAGTGGAGCTATTGCTGTTTCATAGCAGTAGCAGTCACAGAGCAATGTATGCCGTGTAGCTGGAAGCTCCCATGAGCTTTGGTATGTCAGTCCTGTATTCATATTCTGTTTTTCTTGACATGTCCAGGACGTGCCCCACTTTGATTTGCTGAGAACCACGTAGACACATGCCCATAAACACGTCACACACTGAGCAGCGCTGTTGGTGCTGCCTCAAGCTTTTTTAGGGCTGTGTGTTAAATCTGTACCTGTTGATGGTCAAACAGGCTTTTCCCTCCCGCAGGCTTTGTGTCCAGTTTGTACGTTGCCCGAAGTTCATGTTCCATGTTTGATTTATATTTTCAATTTGTTTTCTACATGGTATTTCAACACTTGAGATTGTGGCTTCTCCTGTGATCTCTGTGGTGTCAGATACTGTCTTCTAGTACTTTTCTAGACTTGGGACAACACAGAGTAACAAATCTGACCAGGAGAAGCTCATGGGTTTTGGATTTAGTAGAAAAGTTATTCTGTGGCAGGCTTGTACCAGTCATAAGGTTTCTCTGGAGTTAGGAATTATAGACACTTAAGGTGGAAAGAAAGAAGTAGATAAGAAAGGGTGGAGATCAGAAGGCTTACTGGAATTCAGGGAGTGGGAGCTGGAGATCAGAAGGATGTGTTTAGACTGCGTGAAAATGGAAATAGAGGTAACCTTGAGAAAATGAGAAAAACTTTGGCAGCAAGAGGGGAATAGGTTCCCTCCCTGACTAACAAGTGCTTGCTCACTTCCCAGTTTTGCTGGCTTCAAAGTAGTAATCACTTAAGTTGATATTTCTGCTCATGAGCTTTGAAGTTCACTTTTTGTTTTTGTTGAAGAGTATTTTTCTCTTCACAGTGTCCCAAGATGACTTAAATTTAGGCAATGCATGTGCCAGCCCAGCTCTTCTTTGAGTCGGGGACAAAGCTGATTTGTGAGACCCAACAATTCTCTTCTGTCTCTTTGGTATATTACTTTTTTTAAGTAGGCATAAATAAGGACTCATTTTTACTGTTACAGCTTTTATTATTCAAGACAGTGAACAAGACTAATTTGGGGGGCTTTGCATTTTTTTTATTGCTGTTTGGCAGGGCAGTGTTTTTAGTTAACAACTGAATTAATGAGCCATAAAGTCTTAAGAGATGGAAATTTACACACTGCCATGTTCATCCTTGAAGAAAATGGTCAGGTTCAATTTAACTTTTTAAGATCTGATCTGAAAATGTATTCCAAGGACATTTTAATACATTTAATACTCAAACACATACATGCAAAAGGGAGAAGGAACATGTCTGCCAAGGAGCACAATCCAGGTTGAGTTTCATTGTGAAGAAGTCATGGAAGGATACAATTCAATAGTTTAATATCACATGGCAAGATTCCTTTCTCCCAAGACAAAGCTGTGGGAAGAGATGAAAAATCTTGGAGGATGGGTCTGCTGGTAACTATTAAACAGATAATCTGGCTGTACTCCCATCTCTAAGTCCTAAGCAACTAAAAGGATTGAGCAAGGGTAGGATTGTACTATATATGGTATTTTGATATGCTTTCCCTAACCATCTGCAACTGACCATTACTTGGAGATAGGATACTGGTTTACATGGACTGCTGATTCGCATCTATGTACTCATATTTATATTCTTGTGTTTTTTGAAAGAGGAAACACTGTGAAGATCCTCTGATGTTTCAGCTATTCTCCAAGGGAGAAACAGTTGTATCTGTAAGATGTAGACCAAGGAAACTGACCAGGTACATCACAAACCTCCAGAAACTTATTCACATTTTAGAGTCCTTTAAGTATCAAAAATGCACTTGAAGAAGCAATACCTTCATTTTTAGCATTGTCTTTGTCTTCTTGTCAGTGGAAAAAGTGACCAGCATCTCTCCTTGTTGCCCAGTTCAAAAGCAGATTACAAACAGTGACAAAGTTTTGCAGAAAGGATTTAATGTTTTGCATTTTCTTTTGTGTTAAAATATTTCTCTAAATCTGAACATTTCCAACTGCCTTACTCATCAGTAGTATGATTGCTGCTGATATTTTCATAAATAACAAATATTTTGAGTGCTTCCATTTTCCAGGAAAGCTCAGTGCTTTAAAAAAAAAAAAAAAATTAGGCTATTTTTAGGTGTTTCAGGCTGGTCTTGAAAAATCATTAATCTCTTTGCACGCTCTTGGTCCTGCACTGTCATCTGTTTTCTTTCAAATCTCCATAAAGCTGTGACAGAAGTACGTGGGAATTCCATGTTGCTCTGCATCAGCCTGCCAATTCTGCTTCTTTCCGTGTCAGGTCGAAGGGAGCAAGCTTTTCAAGAAGGGATGAAACTACTGTGGAGCTGTATAAGCATCCTTGCCTCTGCTGATCTGTGTGTAGAAGTTTCCTGGACTCTTGTAGATGTGTAACATGACTTCCCTCTAACATGAAACTATTTTTTCCCCCAAGAATGTTACAACAGTCCAGTCCCTCTGAAAACATGTAGTCAATAAATCATCAGCGTGCAATACAGTATGTTCTGTACTTTCCACTGGTTTAAGATCAAACGCTGAATGCTGTGGGTATTGTATGTTCATTAGCCAGGTTGTACCTGATGGAACAATATCAATGGACTGTTCCTCTTTAACCAATAGGACTTAAAAGATGAGAATATTTTCTTGTCTGCAATCATATGCTATAGAAATATGTCAGGAAAAGTCACATATATATATAGTTAGATACAGGTAGCAATTTATTCTTTGCATTCATAAATTTCCTTTGGAAAATTTCCAGACACTTTACAAATATTAATGGATTTAGCATTTTGGAAAACTGAGGCACAGCTTTCTTAGATGCCTGCAACATGATGAGATTCTGCACTATCATACAAATGCTCTTACTTGCAGGTAGGTTAAAGACCCATTTTTTTTTAAGCTATCTCTATGTCCTCTGAAGTGGTAGTTTAACAAAGCTATAGAATTAAACTAAAATATTGTAAGAACATCTTTATCATTATGTCGCATTTAGCCTCCTGCCTGCTAGACAAGCTGTATATTCACCAAAATCATACTTCTCCCAAAATGCAAATGTATCATCCTACTGCAGAGTGGGTACTTTTCCCTTTCTTTCTCCTTCCCCCATATCTGTATTCTGGCTTAGCCAGAGCCTCAAATCATAACCCCCAGTTTTAATTCCTACTTTCTACCCTTTGTTTAAGTTTTTGCCTACACTGAGAATATGAAACTTAGGTACTGCTGATAATGATTGTAAGAGATCTGCCCTAACTATGTGGAATGGGTTTATTTGTGACATTAAACAGCATACATCTGCAGAGGGGGTTTGCTGGGATGTCATTCTTCCCTACAAACATTGTCAGGAATGGGGCCATCCACCAGTACAGACAGTCTTGGTTTTCTCACTGAGTCACTGACCATTAAGCTGGGATGCCTGGACCGTGAGTACCCTGCTTAAATTCATTTGGCAGAATTCTGACCCCCTCCAGGCAGGCGACCCCATCAGCATCTGCACAACAGATGAAAGAAAGCAAGATCTTGACCAAACACGAGGGGATTTTAGTCCTTTGCTACTTTTGCAGCCGTGTATACAGCGGGAACCAATTAAACTATGTTTCTAACAGCTGAATGCACAGAGAGACAGTTGGTTTTGTTCTTGCCTGTGCTCTGATCTGTCAGCATCCTCCTGCACTGTTATGTAGGGGTAAAGTAATAACCACGCTAGGGTCCTGCCAATATGAACTGTCTTCCAACTGTGCCCTACTGAGATATGAACTTGCCCTCATTGCTTGTTTCATACTTTTACTGCCCCGTGGGTCAGGCATCCCAATGAGTGAATCTCTCTGGCTCTGTTGTAGAGGCCCTGAAATGTGTTGCCAATGACAGAAGTACAAAGCTTGACCTTAGCCTTTCATCGTCAGCAGGATTCAAGCAGTCTTTGTGAATGTTACAAAGTCTTTGGCACTCACCATTACTAAGTTATAGGGAGAAAAACAGACGCATTTTCTGACTTGGTGAAGTTTTCCTTGGGGGACCCATGAATTGTTTTCCAGCTGTGTCTGGGCTTATCTAGAATAGCTTCATGTACCTGCTGGGGGACATGTGTTAAGCTATAAATGTCCTACTGTGCCCTTCATGACACATTTTATGTTTAAACAGAGGCAAAATTTAGCAAGCAACTCCTCACAGCCTCATCCCCTGCTTACTTAGAGTAATGACGTTTAGTATGTTCACATCTATCGGAACATCTCCAGGGGCCCATCCTCTTTCTGATTTACACATCTGTTAGTGTAGCTAAGCTACTGTGAAATGGGAGCCTTTTCTAAGAAAATACTGTAAATACAAGCTAGAGTTGACCTAGCATAATGTATTAACATTTTCATATAGTATCACTGTACTTTTAATAAAAAGTAGCTTAAGAATGCTGCTTTATCAGTCTTGAGATACAGTTTTTCAATACAGGCCTCAATTTTTGCAAGATAAATCAACATACAATTCAGATTACTTACATATCAATATTTTGGCTTTTCTCACTTTGATATAAAGAAACTTTGACATTATCTGTAGCTGTATGTATTTTTATCCATAGAGCGTGAATATTCAAATAAGAGTGGACGAACTTGTGACCTCAAGAATCAGACATCAGAGATCAGGAAGATGATATTATAGCTCTGTAAAATGAAAAAACGAATTTGTCATTTTCTGCTGCTTTAAACTAAGAATGAAAATGGCTGCTTCACTTCAGACTCAAAAGCTTACCTAATTCTGCTTCCCGCTGGTCACTTGAAAAGTCTCATGTTAATGTGTGACAGTATTGGAACAAATGGGCCATGGAGTCTGCTGTACTAGTGTCTATTAGAGAGTTGCCTGTGATTGTAGGAAACTGGATGTGATGACCTTGTAGTCTATACTCCCATGAATGCACATGACACAGAATCCAATTGACCACCCTACAGGCTCTGGTGACATGTGGGAGTGCAGCAAATTAAAATAGAAGCAGATGGCGAAAAAGTCCCCTCTGTGTTTTGCTTTGTCTTTTCTTTCAGGGATGTTGCCTTAAGTCTTTGATCCAAATAGCCTGCTGTGGAAATATGTCTCTGAGCTATGATGAAACAACACGAGGAACGCTGTGTTCAATTCTGGATACTCAATACTAAGTGGTTACACAGTGATGGGGAGAGATAGGCAACCTTCATTTTTCCTTTGAGCACTCGTTAGTCACGGTCTCTTGGGATTGTTTAGTTCTTTTAGGAATAGATTTAATTCACAAAGAAGCTAGAGGGAGCTGGGCAGTTTGGTGCCAGACTGGGGGGCAACGCCTCCAGAGGACTGGGAAATACTCTTTGACTTCCTTTAGAAATTTCCCTGTGATTAATCTTGGGCTTGCTTCTGCTGGCTGGCCACTGCCATTATCTGCCATTAACTGTTTGCCTGACTAAGGGTATGTGCTTTCCAGTGTGCTGTCTGTCTACCTACCTACCTACGTACCTATCGACTCACCTACATACCTACCTGTTTGTTTGCTTGCTTGTAATGGAACAGCCCAAGCTGTATGGATGTGTAAGCCTAATTTTCTAGGTTTCCCGTTTAGACTATGTGACCCTAAGTCCACGAGCTCTCTAGGTTCCTGTGTTTGTTGTGTTTGGACTTTTAAAGCTGAAGTTCTCAGCAGCATTTTGGAGACTTGTTTCTAGAGTTGGATTTTGCCATTTGGCGTGGATCATACACACTACATCTTGTGATGCAGATAGGGTGGGGAATAATGTGCATTGTAGCCACAGTGAAGCTCCCTGAGAAATTCAGTCACAGGTGTTACAAAAGCAGTTTTCCCAGTTCTGTGATATTTAGAAGCAGTCTACGAAGTCTCTATGTAGAAGAAGATGCTATGCTGGATTTGTTTAGTGTCTCTGGACTTCAGTTGTATTCTGAGTGTCCCATGAATCTGTGGGGTCATGGCAAATTTTGTACTACTCCTAGGCAAATGCACCCAGACTTGAGTTTATTCACTGGTCATTGTGCATAGCTCTTAAAACCCCAAGCTCACTTTCACATATTCACTGAGCAGAGACATAGTAATCACTGCGTTATACTAGCGTCTGTATATCTGACACACCCAGTGATTTGTTTTCCCACACCCTGAGTTGTCACTTCTTCGTTTGGGTCATTTTTACCATGGCTGTGTCAGATGTCATTTTCCCTCTAGATATATTTGGGTGTAGCTGATTGCAGCAGGGAGAGAGGACAACACAAGTCTGCCTTTTGCAGCTCACCTGAGTTGCATCATTAGATAGCATTAACCATTCATCATCATCATCATAGAATCATCTAGGTTGGAAGAGACCCTTGGGATCATCGAGTCCAACCATCTACCCTACTCGACAAAGTCCTAGTTGAACTAGGTCCTTTCCAACTGAACTATTCTATTCTATTCTATTCTATTCTATTCTATTCTATTCTATTCTATTCTATTCGTTTCTATTTGTTTGTATTTGTTTCTATTCATTTCTGTTCATTTCTATTCTATTCATTTCTGTTTATGGATTTTTTTTTGTCTGGTTTGGTTTGCTTATTTTTTCCCCTTTGGACCTTCTGTCCAAACTGTCACAGTTGTTCTTCCTTTTTGCCTTCCTTTCTTTGCCCAGCAGAGGAACATGATCATCCTGAGACTCTAATATGGGCCTAACTAGATCTCTCACCACACTGATCCACTAGGCCAATACAGACCTTTCATTTTCCTATTGTCATTTGGTATCAGTAGGATGATTTTGTTATACTTCTATTTCATTGTGCCTGTCTGATGTTTCGAGAAGTCTGTGTGGCTATGTTTGTTAGTATTTTATTATTTTTTTGCTTCGCTTGAACTGTGTCAGCTTTTGGAGATCCTCTTCTGTAAAATGTGTCAGAGCTGCCTAAGTGGCCCTTTGTCTTGCCTGCTTTGCTAATTGTGCTGAGCCAAGTAGTATCTATTGGATATGCAAGCATGAAAGGTAAGGAAGGGTTTCTGTAACTCAGGGAAACAAACAAGTTGTAGATGGAAGCTATGCTGCTGGTTGGCCAATAATAATTACAGGCTGCAGACTGCAGAGGTTCTAAAAGCTAAGCAACCTCCACCTTACTTAATACTTGGGTAAGATATCAAAGTCTATATGAAGCAGTGCTGATCATTTAGAGGCATGTATCAATTGATTTGGATTCAAGACCAAAATCTAAGGAATTAAATATTGTAACATATCAGAATTTCTTGCCCTAATTCCACAGTGCTTTTGGGTAGTAAACTAGTCATCTCTAAGGAAAGGATTCAAGAGTTTAGACTGTTAGGTAACATAACTTACAGAATAAAGAAACAATTTTGGTCGATACATTACCTGGTTCAATAAAATGTATAGTTTTAAGATACTTGCCATTAGGTGCACTAAGAATGGGACAGTCTAATATAGCTGTCTTTGATTTCTGTTTTTTCTTTGTATTCTGGCTGCTTGTTTCTGACTCCCCACAGACCCTTAATAAAATGTCCTCTTCCAAAAATGTTAATATAGGTGGTCCCTTGGACTCCGCCCCTTTGTGTCTGAGAGTTGTGTTATACTGGGCCAATTACAGGACCACATTTACAAAAATATTTGTTACTGTGGATGCTTCAGTTTTTATGGCCAAAGTTTACACTATTTAAGATGTCACCCAAAACACCTTAGCTCTAGCAGACACTGGCTTTGACCTGTAGGGCTTGTTTGTTCGGGATTGTTGAGCATCCACATCACCAGTTGACTTCAAAAGGAGTGGTGGGTGCAAAGGTATTCAGCCACATGCCCAAGTTCACAGTGACAGTCAGGATCAGAGCTCCACAGAACAGTTCCTGGCTCCCAGTAAATAAACTGACATGAAAAACTGGTAGAAACTTCTGAGCTGTGCAGGGATCCCATGTAGTTGCACATCCAGAAATGGGTCTTGTCTTTCTTAATAAGATTGAAACAGCTATGCTTTCATAATAATAACAGCTATCACCACCTGTGCAGTGATGGTAATTACCGGTTGAGTAGGAACCATTGTCTGCTACTGAAGTCATCTCTTTCATTGTAGTGATAGTTTTTAAATTATCACAGCTTGCAAATTGCTTAGAATGCCCCTTCCTGTGCTGGCTTGGCACTGACCTACCTGATTGTAGAGGCTGACTGCGATGTAGTGCTGCTTGGTTTTCTTTCCTGAGGACTTACTATAATTGTCTTTGTGCCTAAGAGGTGGGTGAACAATGCAGCAAGCCCCGCTTTTTCATATCCACTGCAGTAAGTTTAAGATTGCCTGGAGAACTCAGCAGCTATAGAAAGCAGCGTGTTGGAGAGGTGCAATGGCCTCATCCTTCCTTATAGTGTCAGCTGAATTGGCTAGGGAGTTCTGGCTGCACCTTTTCACAAAAACGGTAATTTCCCTGAGTTCTCATTAGCACACTTCAGTGATCAGAGTGCACCATGCTGTGCAAAACCTCCACATAGTTCAGGAATAATGTAATCTAGGTTTTTGTCTGAGGTCTGAGCATGATTTGACTAATGGTGATTTAGAGCTGAAATAGAAACAAGGCTGGAGAAGTGGGCTAAACATTTTTCTCATTTAGCTGAGTTGTCTAAACACTGAGGACTAAGATGAGCTTATGCAGAGCCTTCTAACATTGACTCTGACTCAGGCATTATTATCCCTCTTTTAGAGAGTACAGAGTCAGAAACATGAATTGGCTTGCCCATGCCCACACAGAAATGCACAGCTAGTGTCAGCATTACAACTTGGTTACTCAGAACCACGCGGATGCGGGACAAGTATCACACTTTTTTCCCACCCCTACTTTCTGGAAAGACTTCTTGCAGGGAATCAGATGCATACTCTGTTCTTTCACTGTCTTTTGTGAGTATGGTTGTTCTCTTCTGATGTTATTTTCTTTTTGATATAAGTCTTCGTAAGTAAAGTAATGCTTTTCAACATGTATAGTTTCATGATCACTGTAAAAGTACGGCTCCTTGCGTGTGAAAAAGATTGTTCCTGTAGAGCTTTCTGTTGCTGGCTCTCCTGAGTAAACCAGTACACACTGGTGGAAAGCTAGAGAGGACATATGAAGATTTCCAGAAGTGGCTGAAGGAAATTTTCATGGCCATAGCAAAGCACAACAATCAAAATGAGAGGACAATCAATATAAATGAAACCAGTAAGTTGCAAAAGGTTTAGAAAACTTCAGGTTGATGCTGAGGTTGAGAGTTAGGTTCCCTGTCTATTGACGATTTACGAGTGCCTTTGCCTCTCCCTAGATGTTGGGCATAACTGTTTGTGTCAACTTCCCTACGGCCCGGAGCGGAATCTACAGGCCCTTTCCTTTAAAGCCTTTGGAATTTACATAACCCTGCAATTGTAGCAATGCAAAATGTGTCTCTGGTTACAATAACAAGGGTTTAGGGAACGGAGGGAGAGATTGTAGCGGCAAAGGCATAAAAGCAAAACAAAACAAAACCCTACATGCTGTTTTAATTTTCAGCAGCCACGTGAGAACTGTCCTCCAGTTCCTGCCTATAAATAAATCTCTGCCATCGTAGGAAGACAAAAACTAAAGTGGTTCACATTCCTCCCAATTTTCTTAAGGTTATAAAAAGTAAAGGAAAGGTAAATATTTCAAAAGTGGAGTGTATCCTTGCTGAGGAATGTCAAATTATTACTCAAGGGGGTTGATATTTGCATCAAGTAAGGAAATTTTACATGAAACCTCTCTTTCCCTGCTCCATCTCCACCAGCTCTTTTGAGAAAACCACGTAGGACTGCATATGGGTAATGTACCAGACAACGCTTCTTAAAGCCCCAGGAGTTCACTGCCCTAGTGTCAGCTGAGGCAGGAACTTTCTTTGAGATGAATGAGGACTACACAGGAGCATACCTGTTGCTTCTTGTCAGATGTTACATCCTAGTTCTGTTACATTTTGTTTTAAGGAGATGGGGTCTTGGTGCCAGGTTTTTTCCACTTTCCCAGTAAGTTGGGGTTAGGACTGTAACTTCCTCCTTTGAAGAGATGCAGAAGTAATGGGAATGCTCTTCATGCCTTTTCTCCAGCTTTGAGCTTTCATTTATCAGATATAACTTGAAGGTCAGGCTGGATAGAAGGCTGTGTAATGTATTAAACATATGGCTCTCCTACCAGGAAAAAAATCCAATCCCATCACTGGCATGTAACTGGTGCAATAGAAAGTATCTAGGTCTACAGCACATCTGCTTTCCAGAAACCATACCAATAGCAAAAGCTGAAAGAGGAGCTTGCTGGAATATTACTTGTATTCCTGGAACAGCTCTGAGGAGTAGATTTGGCATCTAAATACAAATCCTTTGCTGTAGCAAATGTGAAGGGAATAGTGACAAAGTTCTACTGGCATTGAAGCAGAAAAAAATGGAGGACGACCTTAATGATTTGGATGTGGCAAAAAAAATTAAATTCTTAATTTAAGGTTTTTATATTCTTATGACTGGTCTTATATGTGGAAAAATGTCGAAGTTAGTAAAGACTACTCAAAGAGGCAGCCCTTGAATTAAACTTTGAGCTAGGTTTAATGAGAACAGAAGATCAAGTCCATAACAATAGCTTTTTCTGAACTGTTTTCCTATTTTCTAACCCCAAAAGGGTGAGTGTTGTGAAATAGGTTTATCTTGCAAACCTTTGGGCATTGTTAAGGTAGGAAGCTTCAAAAAGTTATCCACTGTTACTGTTTGTTCTATCACGTGTTGCTTTTATGCAAGACTCAAATACCAGGTGTGCATAATTCCTCACATGTGTGAGATTTAGACACTTCAGGGAGTGACTTCTCTAATCAGATCTGAGGTGTTATTTCATATCTTTTGTGAACAAACCTTGCTGTACTTAGTGCCTAACCTGATGAACAGTATCGTTTTCTTCTCCCTTTGCCATCAGGAAGATGGAGTGGCACTTACAGTTCTGGGAGCAACAGAGGATTTTGACTTCAAGAACAAACAGACAGAAACTGGTGCAAATGTTTTAATAAGGAAAGCCAAGTCAGAGAAGCATAGAAAATGTAGTACAAGAGTTCTGCTATGTACACAGCAAGTAGTGTGTATTCCTGTCTACACAGCAAGGCCTTCCTGAAGGCAACAAAAAGCATTCATTATTGGCCCCATTTGACTCACTGGGAAATTAGACACGAGAACAAACTGGTTGCAATGTGAAGAGGCCAGGCACTGGGTTTCCTTACTTTTGAGGACTACAGTCAACTTGAACGCATGTGCTATTGATGAAAGGCTTTGCGCAATGCAGTACCGTGATTTTCACTACTCCATTTTACTGCAGTTTTCCCTTTCCATGTCACTTCCAGACTAATAACTTCTCAAATTCACTACACAGTTCAGCTGAGAACAGACAAATAGTAAAACACTTCCCAAGGCAAACTCTTCCTGCCCTTTCAAAAAATTATCCCCATGCAATTTTTTCAGCAGCATCAAAGAGTTAGGGTGAGAAGTTGATAGAGAATCTTGACATCAGACTCTCTTTCCCTTGCATTAAATCTAGCCACCTCCTACAGAGTTTCAGTCTCAAATGAAATGTCTCATTATGGATTGAGTGGCTCAAGAAAAAATAAAATTGGTGTACTTTCCAGCTATCCAGATTAATTCATAGAAATACCAGTGGCTGTACCACTGGCTGAAAATGTAAACAGAGTATTTTTATTCTCTCTGTTAAAATGAGGAATGGATTTTATAGACTTGTGAGACAAAGACATTGAGTGAGTGAATGAATGAATGAACACAGCTGTAAGGTGCTATAAAGTTTTTATTTCTGTGTGTTTCGGATGACCACATTATTCATAAGTGGTTGAGCTGTGAGTGACTCAGCTCATGCCATTAAAAAAGCTGCATCCTTACTTGGTATCATCAAAGGTTTTTACTTCTGCCACTTTACTTTGTTGATTCATGTATTTATTAATTTTTGCCTTGCCTTTCCCTCTTTTAGTGGACATCAGCTATTGTGGAAACACTGTCACTAGTCAGGACAGGGGTTAGTTACGTGACTACGCATTGACATGGCTAAAATGCGCACAGAAGGCTTTTGAAAAATGAGCGAGGATCACTTCATTGCATAGCGAGTTGCCGTGGCACTGATGGAGGCAGACATGAGTGCAGAATAAACCAGCCAGTGCTCCAGACCAAAAGTAGCACCATAGAAACAAGCAAGCCTGCTTGTTAAGTAAGCTTATAGTTATTACATGTGGCTAAACAAAGATTTGGTCACCTGTTCATATCCAGTTTCAGTTGATCAGAATGAAGAATGGTTACAATTGCAAGTGTCATAGGGTAAGCTACCTTATGTTTAGACTCAGGGACCAGAAGATGTGATGCCGTGTGAATTGCATGACTAAGGATAGCTCTTTAGGAAATATAAAGACTGAATCATGAAGTGGTAACACAGCAAATGAATGGAAGTAACCTTTAGCAGAGAGCCCTAGGGTAACCAGGACCCTGTGAGGGGTTCTCTACACTAATGAGATGCAAAGGTTTAGTTGCAACTTCTTTCTAGGAAAGTAGAGATCCAATTCTTAAATTGTGGCCTAATGTGTCAGTGTGGTGAAGAGTTTCAGGCAGCAAGACTGGAGACTGGGAAGGAACTGAAGTTTTCAGGGAAACTGATTGATTTAAGCTGATCCTCAACTATGGTCTTGCTTTAAATGGGACCTTCCAGAATGGGATATCTTTGAATTTGCGAGTTTTCACTGGAAAGCATAGGAAGAACAAACTTTGACTGAGGAAGAGCCTGATGTTGCGGTGAAATGGTTCTCCAGTGTATGACAACATCTGCTTGACACTACCTCATCCTGGGGATAGATGGTGTGCCATTTGAGAGCTTGTGAGTCAGGATTAATGGGCAATACAAGAGCAATCCTTTGGTGAACAAGTAAAGAAGACCTTCTTCAGGCAACTGGAAAATCTTCACAGCTTACAGCAGGGCACAAGAAATCCAGGAGGTTTCTAGAATGATGACAACTTCCTAACACAGATAATGAATGAGCTGAAGAGAGGATTCACTCTACTGGATCTAGTATTTACAAACAAGGAAGTTGTTTGTAGGAAGGGTTGAGGATGTGAAAGTCAAGGGTAGCTTTGGCTCCAGTGGCCATGGGATGGTAGAGTTCAGGATCCTGGGAGGAGGGAGCAAGAAAAAAAGGCAGGATCACAACCTTAGATTTCAGGAGAGCAGACTGTGGCCTTTTCAGGGACCTGCTTGAAAGAATCCCACAATACACGACCCTGGAGAAAAAAGAGGTCCATGAGAGGCAATTGATTTTCAAGAATTAACTCCTCCAAGCTCAACAACAGTTGATCCTGATGAGCAGGAAAAGAAACAGAGGTGTCAGGAGGCCTGTGTAGATAAGCAAACTCCTCCTGCCTAAACTGCGCCATAAAAAGGAAGTTTACAGGAGGTGGGAGTAGAGTCAGGTGACCTGGGGGGAATATAGAGACATTATCTGAATGTGTGGGGATGGGATAAGGAAAGCCAAAACCTACCTGGAGTTGAATCTGCTAAAGAACATACACAAATCATGTATCCCATGGTCAGTACTGGAATCCAAAACTCTAAGATCTTCATTAATGGCATGGATGATGGGACCAAGTGTCAGCAAGTCTGCAGACAATGTAAAACTGGGAAAAACGGTTGATAGACCAGATGGTTATACTGCTGTTTGGAGGCACCTCAGTAGGAATCTTGTAACATTCAACAAAGGGAAATGGCAAGTCCTGTTCCTGGGGAGAAGTAACCTCATGTAGCAGTACGGGCTGGGCCAACCAGCTGGAAAGCAGCTTTGCGAAAAAGGGCCTGGAGTGCTGGGAGGTACAAGTTGAACATGAGTCTGAAATGTACCCTTGTGGCAAAGGTGGCCAACAGCCTATGGGCTGTATTAGGAAAAACATTGCCAGCAAGTCAAGAGAGGTGATCCTTCCTCTCTGCTTAGCATTGGTGGGACACATTTGGAGTGCTATGTCCAGTTCTGGGGTTTCCCAGTGCAAGAGAGAGCTGGAGATATTAGAGAGAGTGCAACAAAGGACCACAAAGATGATTAGAGGGCTGATACATCTAACATATGAGGAGAGACTGAGAGACCTCTAACTGTTTATTCTGGAGAACAGAGGGGATCTTTTCACTATGTATAAATAATTGGTGGTGGAGGGAGTAAAAAAGATGGAGCCAGATGCTTCTCAGTGGTGCCCAGTGGCAGGACAAGAGTTTATGGGCACAAACTGAAATACAGGAAATTCCATTTGAACATAAGAATAAACTTTTTTAACATGGGCATGATCAAATACTTTAACAGCTTGCACAGAGAGTTTGTGGAGGCTCCATGCGTAGAGGTACTCAAAATCTGACCCAATGGGGCCCCAGGCAACCTTCTCTGGTTGACCCTCCTTTGACCAGTGGTTTTGGAGCAGGTGATTGCCAGAGATCTCTTCCAACCTCAACTGTTCTGTGCTCTGTGTCACCTTAATGTGTTTATTTTCTCATGACTGAGTCAAAATGGTTTAAGAACTGTGATCACAGCTGGCACTTACTATTTTGGACCAAGTACTATTTGGGATGTGCTGTCCCACATCCTCTTAAAATAAGTTATGTCAGGACAACAATCAGGAATTATGGTGAAAGGTTTGTTGGGGAGCAGAATTGCTTCCTGTGCTATATATAATTTGATGTTGAGTAGAGGACTTCACTCTAATGTTTCTAATTTCACTAGTGTCAAATTCTTACAGAGAAAAAAAAAAAAAGGCCTGGATTTGCCCAGTGTTGATAGACCTGTGTTAAAGTTGATATTGTTACTTTAGAGGAAAATGGAGTTAATGAAGGAAAAACAAGGCCTTGTATTTCTGTTATTCCCCAAAGACTATAGTTTCTATGAATAATCTTAAGGCACCCATGGAGAAATTGACAATTTTCATGATGTTTCTCTTAAAACAGCTTAGTTAAATGCCATGGGAAGCAAACAAGGAAAAGGTCGCTTTAATGGTATTTCCTACGACAGAACAGCAGCATTTGTGGAATGTCCTGGAGCACAATCATTTGGCTTTAATAAAAAATAATGAAAAAAACCCAACAACAAGAAAATTAGCTGAATGATAAACGTAAATAATTCATAACAGATTTCTTCCTAAGTCCTGGAAGTCATCTGTCTAAAGCAGCTGATACAAAGAAGCCAAAGCCAATAGTTCTGCATCAGCTGAAAACTGCCTTTGTATATGTTAATCACACTCTGTGCATGCAAATTTGTTTCTTTTTCTCTGTCAATGATCGCTTATGATCCCCAAACTCAATTTGTAGAGTGGCCAATCAACAATTTGTCTACAATGCAGATGCAATCAGTGTTGAAGGTACAATGGTAGGTGTGAGATACTCATATTGGGTTTGATTTTAGAGTGTATTAAGACCACTGTTGAGTGCTTCAGCAAAGCAGCCTTTAAGTGTGCTCTTGCCTTTATGTGCCCAATAGTACCTACTACCTTGCATTTTCTGACAAACCATTGGAGATGTTTTATATTGTCAGAAAGCTAAAAGGAACTATTTATTTGCAGTTGTTTCTCCAGAAGACCATCTCTACAGTCAAAACAGCTGTACTAACTCATCTGAAGGTGGGTTCTTCCTACACGGTGAGGACCTGAACTGAACAGAGACCTACACAGAGAGAGAGAAAAGCAAATCGGAAACTACACATACCATCCAGGTTAGTTCTGATTTGCATGTGGGGAGCGGGAGAGGAACAGAATACCAGGGAACAAGATTTTAGCTATTGCTGTTGTTCTCTTGACCTTCTGTGATGTTACCTACATGCACCAGGCAGAAGAATCTTCCACCTATTGCAAGGTTGTTTTCAACTTACAGTAACAGTGCCTCACTGTCCCCAACTACAGACAAACCAGGTGTGTTTAGAAGCAACATGTATCCTAATGGCATAAATATTGTAACCTCCTACCCTATCTGTTCTCTTTACCACTTCAACAGAACAGAACTTGCATCCAGGCCATGCTACAAGTGTTAGTCATTCTGTTACTCAGTCTGAGGGCCAGCCTATGAACTTGGTTTTGATTATAATTATAGTCTAAACTGGAGGCATTTGTTATAATAAGTTAGTAAATAAGCTTATTGCAAATGATAGTTTAGTAATGTTCTTGATTTTATGCTCTGTTTTTCCTCTTTCTTTCTTTACCCTGTCCTTCATTCTTCCAGAGTGGCCACCAATTAGAAGAAAACTTAGTGTCAGCATCTTCCTCCTTGCTGCAATTTAGAATCCTTCAGGGCTTTAGTCTATTAAGAAGAGCTTGTGCATTCAATTTGCGCTTGAAGCCTAATTACACCTAATGTCTCATCCTTTTCAGTGTCCTTTCAATTTCTCTTGTAGTGCTTGCAGCAATCACTTGCAGAAACAAAAGAGTGTGAAACCTTTTCTTTCTATGGTATGTCCACTTTACTGGATCTGAAATGCTGTGAAGTCCCGTCACCCAGTTGCCTACTGCCACACACTCTGCAGCAGTATTTACATGAATGCAATGGGAGTGTAAAGTGCAGCTGAGTTAAGGTGGTGCACGCTTCACCCTGATGTAAATGAGTACACCAGCCAGCAGGGCAGTGATGAATCAGTTGTCAGGGCTCAGGCTCAGTCATACTTCTGCTGAAGTGAGCAGTAAGTTTCCTGCAGTTGTCTACATAGGCATGATCCTGCCCCTCTGTCCTAAGTAGTTCCCACAGCTGTTAGAACCTCACAGCCAGCCAATACAAAAAAAATACAAATGCTAAACTTCAGATTCTGTTACCTGAAACAAAGTATGGTGTTTTGCTCACAGCTCCAGTTCTCTAGCTGTGTATGAATATGTATTCAAGAGAAACACATTTACTCTCCATAATTTTAAAATATTACCATTTTACATCTTTGAAGTCTTCTTGAAAACTGACTGATTCATTCTTGATTAGCTACATCCCTCAAGATGATCACTTTCTTCTCTGGCATGTGTAGTGGTTCAGGAGCAATGATTTTAGGAGTCCGGTTGCTGTGCGTAAATATCTTACACAGAATCAGGGCCACTACCTAGTTAAATATGTGTTGCTCTCTTGGCATACGCCAAGTCTCCTTCTGGCTCAGACTACCGCAATGGAATTAAACCTTGCAGAATCTGGGCGTGCCCTTCTTCATATCCCAGTCAACTGTTTCACAGAGAGAGCAATGTTTTTTTTTGTCTCCAGAGCAACTCAATCTTTCTGGTAATGACACATGTACTACTTAGCACCCCACTGAAGCACTGGCACTTTGCGTTCCCAGTGAACTGAACCATCCTGCCAAGTACAACAAAGATAGCTTACACCTTTCTTCTCCCCTGTCCTCACCCTCACAGTCAAGCAGATTTCCAGGAGAGCAATTCAGCATCCTTTGCCTAGAAGCAGGGAGCCACCTTTCCGTAGGAACTTTGTCTTGTTTCCAGGACTCTTAAGCATACAGGAATTCCTGCAAAGAAAGTCAAGTATTCTCCAGGAAAGTGTGTGTCACAAATAGGACAGATTCTATGTGATGGAGGTTATGTCCAGGAAAAATCAGGGTGGGTTAACAGTGGCGTAATTAAGAGAAAAAAAACAACCAACAACAAAACACCAAAGCCAGAATGAAGAGCTTGGCCATCACGTACTGAAACAAAATGTCATTTGCAATTAATTGCTATAATAAGGTCAGCTGCCTTCCTAATTGATTCCAGCTTCTTACTAAGGGATCAGTGCTGCTAATTAGTTTGCATGTAAACTTCAGAGGACATGAATAATCAGAGTTCAGCAAGCCACACCAACCGTAACTAATCCTTCTAGCTCTTCTGCAAAGAACACACAGTAAGCAAATGTTGTCCTCTGCCCAGTACCACAGACGGAGCCAAGACTTGTTGCTCCAGCTCTTTTTTTTTCCACTGAGATGCTACCACGCACTCAGAAACACACAGAGCTGGCAACCTTGAAGTCCCTTTCAAAGGAAGTGAGTTTCCTAGGTGGAATAAGAGCAGTGCAATAGATCTGCCACTGGTGCTGTGAGGAGGATATTAGCAGGAGCTCCCTGCCTGCTAAGCAGATGTTTCAGGATCCATAAGTAGCCAAGTATCATTTACAAAACCCCAAGGCTGTTCTAAGTTGACATCAGAGTCTTAACATACCTCGATCAGCTTATAGACCACAGAGTCACAAGGACTGTTAAAAAACTGCCATTACTTCTTTACTCTGGTTTTGTTCTTACTGGAAGTCAAACAGAGTAAAAGGTCTAGCCTAGATCCTATATCAGGATAAAAAGTAGAAATAGCCTTTCCCTTTCTCTGGTCCTTTGTATAGAGATTGCTTTGATTATTCTGGAAGTCTCTGAGGTCTGCGTGTTCATAACTAGAGATTGACTTTATTTCTGACTGCTTTAATGCCGTGATCTTGGTTGGAACAAGACATGTTGATCTAGATCATCACTAATTAAATGATGGTCAGTACAACATCAGACATTTCCTAAACAATTCCAAAAACTTAAAAAAGCCAACACATCCCTCCCCGCCATGCAACTAAACAAATCCATACATATAAATCAGGGGAATAAAAGGAATAGAAACACAGACCCTTCAGAGCCCAAACTAATTTTAAAATTATTATTAGCGAAAGCCTAGCTTGCAGTGCAGCCCAAGGTGGTCTTTGGATTTTTTTCAAAAAGGCAAGAAAGGCCTTCAAATGAAAAATGTTGAGGAATGTTATTATACAGACTTTTGTTGGAGCAGCTGCCTAGGGACAAGCTTACTCCAGCCCTCCTTAGTTCAGCTGTTTAGTATACAAAGCCAACAACAAGTGGTTACTAGTGTTTGTGATACAAATCTCCTGTCCGCATGGTGCACTTTCTGTGAGGTGACTCTTTGCTAGAACATAGATAACCTTTTTAAAAAAAATGATTACTTTGGAAGATGAGAAGATACATACAGAATGGAAGGAAGCATTCAAAAAATGATGGGGAAAGCAGAGGAAGACTCAATTTTACAAATCATTGCCCTCTACTTTGCTAACTGAAAGCAGGAATAAACTGAAAGAATCTAAAGTTCAGATGAATTTGTTTTTTTTCTGAAAGTCTGGTCTGTTATTCCCGAGAAAGCATTATGAGTAGGTTCAAAATGGTCATAAGGTGTTAGATGAGAACACAACCCAAGTTCCTTCAAGGCAGACAAATGAAGTCAGGGTGAAGCTGCTGGCTACAAGTGTTTACAGTAATCAGGGACTGGTAACTATCTTAATTGCTGGCAGATGAAATTTAACCTAATTCTGGCTCATTCTGTCTCCCTTGCTTTGAGGGATCTGGGTTTCAGTTTGGCTGTTCTCTGAAAACAGAGTTGCACTTTCAAAATGTTTGAGAAATGCAAAGCAAAACTAAAGGGAGAAATGAGACAATCCTTGTAAAAATTCCACATTTTTTTCTTTTTTCCTTCACATGGAGTACTCTCTGACTTTTGCTTTCTAAGAGCTTGTAAACCTTGGTTCTGAAGAGAAAATATCTCTTTCCTCTTTCCATAGCTGTTACCTGAGTCGCAGCAATTGGCTTTTCTTTTGGTCTTCCCTGTGCCCTTGTCAGCAAACAACTTGTGCAGACCACTCACTAAATCTTGACAAATACAGGAGAGTGGGTTATAATGGGCTTGAGAAGCCAATGAAAGAGAAAGAGCTGTGAACAGAAAATAGGCAGGATGAAATTGAAATGTGCCATCTCCAGAAAGGTCCAAAACAACAGCTTACATCTAATCATGATGGATACAGATTTTGATGTAGTTGTGGTTGACAAAAATTCTGTGGCATGGGCCATTTTTTAATATGGAAACCAAATCTTTTTATTTAAGCACAATTGGTAGAAGTAGTTTGATAGGTAGTACATTGATTTAAGGCTTTGCCAAGGAACATTATCTTCATGTTGAAGGCCATAACTTTTATTAACTGCACAACTCTTACGGATCTGATAAGGCTTAGGTTCTAGGAACCAATTTATTTACTTTTAACCATTTTTTTTAAAAACTGAGAGAACAAACCCACTAAAAATAGGTGTTTGTGCTGGGTTTGTATTGGCAGCTAACTAAAACGTATTTTTCCATGGTGTCAGGAATGTTGCAGAAAAGGAACTGCATCAACAATACATCAGATGCAACCTAACCTTAAAAACAATAAGTACGTTCTGTCACAATTTCATTCAAACATTTGCATGCATGCACATGTGTAAATGCATATATGTACACAGAGGTGTGTACAAGCATTGTGATTCATGAAGTGGAAAACAACTTTGGAGCACGAATGGTTCTAATTTTTAATTAGCGATGAACATTATTTCACATGAGCATTGTCCAGGGCCCTCCTTTTTTAAAGTTCAAAGCAAGTTCTCAAACTGCTGTATTAACACATTAAAGATGTGAGTTAGGATGGAAAAGCTTTGATCTGCAATTTATATATCCCTGAATTGGAGAGTAATTCCATTCTTATTCATCAGGAACTCAGTGGGAGTGGAATCCAGCCCTTAGATCTGATGATGTGGTTTGAACCCAAAGATAAAAATAATTTTAGAAGAATTATATTAACTAAAAGAACATATATGCATGTCTGCGTTGTATTGACTATATATGCCTCATTTCAGCCCCTCAGAGAGAGGGGACAGAATTTCTTGTGGCTCTAATAAGTAAGGTTAGTGATGGTCCCCTCACCGTGTTACATCCGATGTCAGTGTACAGTAGTAATACTGCTCTGCATGTCACACTCAGGAGATGCTCAAAACATTGTGTGGCATTTCAGAGACTGGGAGACGTGCAAAAAGTCTTTGTAGGGACGGTATGAAAGTCTTGCTGGTTCTGTAGCCTGTGGTGACTGAGCAGAAATCTTTGACCCTGTAGCTGCACAGGGTGGTGGTGTCAGGCAAGGCGTGCAGCCCAGCTCACAGAGGCATGGTGTTTAATCTCATTGTCAGATGGAGCAGGCAGCCTGGCACTGGATCTCCTCTCACAATGGGCACTTTTGTTGTTAGATTACTATACCCCTGTCCTTTTGTTTTGACAAGGGATCTAACAAACAGTTGGTATCTCCAGAGGTGGAGCAACATCTCACAGAAGCTTTTGCTTCTGCATTCTATAAGGAATCTGTTTTTGCGTAGCAAATAATCTATTTGTTTTGTATGTCCCTTTCCCCTTGTCTTTTCACTCGTCACTATTAAGGGCCCTTATACTATAGCTTTTTGGTTTTGACCTTGGTCACCAGAGCCTAAAAATGCTTATAGAAATAGGCAGGTGAATTCTTTAATGGTCTTATTCCTAAATTCAAAATGAGCTGCCTTTGTAAGCATGTTGGTGCTGTCTTGGGATGTAGACCTTATGTGATACACTGTTTAGAGAAAGAAACATACCTTTTTTCTTTCTTGGTAACTTTGGCATGACTCTTGCTGTCCCCTATAAGCTAAGCCACCAAAATAGCTCCTATTAAATGTCACCTCTTGTGCAAGGCGATTGTTCTGCAGAATCTAGCATTTTTGCAAACTGCAATGCTTTTCAGTTTTCACTGAGGTATCTGCAGTTCAGTATTTAGTAATAAAAAGCTGGCTTCTCTGGCTGTTACTAATAGAAGTGTTGAATTACATAACAACATAGTTTAATGTACTTTTTTGTTATTGGGGAAAGAGAGTCACAGAAAGAATCAGAGATTTATCTAGTTGCATTTACTGCTGACGAAATATCGAAGCATGCAGTAGAATTCAAATTCTATGTCCTTTATTTTATTTAATATACCACACATTTCTCCTACAGCCGGTAATAGAAACCAGGACTTGTGCTGTAAGCATTAGACAATGTTCTGTCAATGTCAATCCAGATGCTGCAGTGGGGGGGACGAGGGGCAGCTTTCACATGGGATTATGAGGAGTGTAAGGAGGAACATATGTAAGGAACAGCGGAGACTCTTTTTTTATCTTAACATTTATGGGGGTTAGATCATTCTGGGCCAGTGGCACAAGCCTGTTTCCTGCTGGGTACTTTCTTGTGTTTTGCACATTCTTGTTTTGTGCGTGTGGAGCAATGGAGCATAGCTTTAGCTCTCCCCAAGCCCTGGTTTCTCTCCATCATTGGTGTCTGCCATTCAAATTCCCATCCACCGTAGCACTTTACCCTGTTGTCTTGTAGACAGACTTTGCCTGTTTTGAACAAATCAGAATAACCTTAGCTGAGACATCAAATGGATGACCAGCTTTGTCTTAAAGATGAGTGTTTTGTTAACTTTTAACTAATGAACAAGACAAGGGCCATTTATCTTGGTTACACTGTATCATATTAAATGGTACAGTGTGGTGAGGTGAGAAGGGAGACAGTGCCGGTAACACAAGCCTACCTGACCCTTGTCCCTTGGCCTGCTCCTGCAGGTTACTTTGTAGGGCTGGATACAGGTCTCTGGCTCCAGAGCCTTGGCTGGAGAAGGAGAGGGAAGCAAGAGAAAGAATCAGTTAGTCATTCCTACCTCTCCTTTCAGCTCTTCTTTCCTCTTCCATTAAGAAACTGAGAATATAGAGAGGAGAAGGGGAAACCGAGACAGGTGGAGCTCTGCAGTGGAGATCAGCTGCAGAAGTACCTGGCATGCAGAGGAGGGAAATGGGGAGTAAAGGGGCAGGGACTTGGAGGATGAGATGCAAAAAGTAGTAGGCAGAGATGTGAGTGGAAAGTGAGGATTAATAGACTAATGGAAATGTGTGAACAGAGGGGAAGACTGCTGAAATTATAAAATCTCTTCTACTGTGCATCACATGTAGTTTGTATGTGTAAATCACATAAAACTTTCCCAGGCTTTATGCTGGGAAAGGCAGAAACATGGTACAGCTCATGGTAGAGGAACGCTGATGGGTCCCGGTGGTTTAATACAAGGCTAATTATGCTGAAGATTATGATTTAGTAGTGTGGCTGAATGGCTACTTTGCTTCCAGGATAGAAGGTATACATGCCAGTAGTTAGCGGGTACCTACTGAGCCTGTTTGTGAAGGACCATTGGCATTAAAAGGGCTGGATTCACCTTTTGGGTTGTACCCATGTCCTTTTACCGTATGACCAAAGAAATAGAAGTCACATTGACTTACTAGCAGTTTGCACTCGTTCTTTCTGTGCTTATTGTACACTAGAGTATGAGAAGGCAGAGAGGACAGGACAGTGGTGACTTCGTCTCATCTTGTTTGTTTTGGCTTGCCAGTTTGAAGGTGATATTTTTCCTCTGTAACTTGCTTTCTCTGGTTGTGCCATTAAATATATACATATTTGTATATGCATGACTTTGCCTTGTGATATGTGTTGATTGTCATCATGGGAGTTCAGTTAGTGTAATGAAAACAAATGACTTACACGTACGGAGAGCAAACCATATATTTCCAGGAGTTTAAAAAGAGAGAGAGAGAGATATTTTGCAGATGGCGTTACTATCTCTGAATCTCAGCATTACTGTTTAACGGAGGATGCGGTTTCTTCCACTGCAGACAGCAACACACACGAGGCAGACGACTCCCCCGTATTAATCTAGCTATTAATATCAGATATAGTTGAAAGTGAAGTCAGAAAACAGAAAGCATGCTAGAAACAGTGGTTTACACGGGATTAAAGCTGTCTGGAGAGTGACTGAGGAGGAATAACTAGGAAATGAGGGCTTTTTATTTAGTTAAAAGTCATATCCTCTCTGTTACAGGGAATAAAAAAAATAATCTCTTAGGGTCCAAATGACCCGAGTTGCCAGGGGCTATCCCTAATTCTGGTGCCGCTGCAGCCCGTGGGCTGGGGCTGCTGTGCCGCAGCGCGGAGCGGGGGGGCGGCTGGAGCGGACGCCTTGCGCCCACCGGGGGCCCCGCCGCAGACGGGACCCTGCGCCCAGGGCTCCGCAGAAACGCGGGGCTCGGCCGCGGTCCCCTCCTCCTTCGCCGTGTCGTGATTCCCACCCACGGAGGGTTGCGGAGGGTGTGAAGGAAGCAAAAAGGGGAAAAAAAAAAAACAAAAAAAACAAAAAAAAACCCACACCAAAAAAACCCCAAACACAAAAACCGCAACACCGGAAGCCTCGAATGAGAAGCTGCGCCGAAGAGCGTTGTTCTTGTTGCCGAGGCACGTCGGAAACCGCCTCGTATCGCGATGGTTATCGCCCGGGTCGGAGGCGGTGAGCCCACCCCTCCCGCCGCTCCGGCTCCAGACGCCGCCCCGGGCAGCCCCGGTAGCTCCCGGTTCCTGCGCGCTCCCGCCAGGCCGGAGCCGGTCCCTTTAAGAAAGCGCAGCACAGTAGCAGGGGCCGGCCCTGCCTCCCGAAGCCCGCAGCGCTGGAAGCGGGGCTGGGGAATGGGAAGCAGTTCCTCATCTGGGTCCGCAGCAGCCGCCGCCGCTCAGCCCCAGCCCAGCTCCGCTCCGCTCCGCTCGGCAGCACCCAGCCCGGGGACCAGCGCTCTGCCTGCCTCCCTGACGAGGGGTGGACGTTCCTGAGCACTGAGCTCAGCTGCTGTTAAAAAAAAAAAAAAAAAAAAAGCAAGTAGGAAAATATACAGCTGGATAAAATTGGTAAGTCAAACTAAAGTCACATCCTTTTCCTCCTCGGGCTGCAGTTTTCCAAGTCCCTTAATTTGTAATGTTTTTTGCAGGCCGGTTTTGTGGTTTTTTTTTTTTTATTGTCTTCTAAGCGGAACAGCTGGGAAAACATGGAGGCAAAATAAAAGTGTAAAAAAACTTTGAGGATTTGTCAGTGTTTGTGCTCCTGTTTCGAAATCCACTTTCCACATTGACACTTTGCTGCAGGAGTGGGGAAGGGGAAACCGGCAAGTGATTTTGTATGTTGGGGAAAGAAAGCTGGTAAGAGCTGTAATTGGCTTTTCTTGCGGACATGATTAAAGAGGGAGATTTGAAAAAAAAAAAAAAAAGACTTTCAAAAAGCTTGAGGTGACTTGTCATTTACTTTTCCAGAGCAAAAACAAATCTCGCGTTAAGCAGTTTTAAAACGTACTGGGATTTGTGCAGGAGTAATAAAAATCTTTTTAAAACTGCGTTATCAGTGGAAGTCTGGGTGCCAACGTATTGCCGAGCAAATATGTATGTTTGTTTAAATTTAACTAGATACATTGGCAGCTCTGGAAGAGCAGAGGCATTAAATGCCACTTTCTCTGCATCGGACAGAGGGCGCTGTTGCTGCATCTGGCATCACCCGCCCTGAAACGGGGAGTTGGTAAAAATTCAAGTGAGGAATTGAGATAAGATGTTTTAAACAATTAAAACAGAAATTATGCACGCATACAGAGAGCTACAGTATATAGCATCCAGTTATATAGCAGTCAATGTTTTTAATTTTTGTTCCCTTAAGTTGTGGGGGGGTAGGGTTGGTTTTTTGTTTTTTTTTTTTTTTTGTTAAGTGATGATCTGAATTATAAAGAAAAATATAAAGTCTGTTGATCAGCTTTAGAAAATAGAGCCTGGTTATGATCCTGTTATCTTTTCTGGAATGTGTTGTGAGGTCAGCCTGGCTAAAGAAGGGGAGGGAAATTGTGGAATCTCTTGACAGAAATGTTACTTCAGTAATGGTGTGGGAGATGAGAAAGAACTCTCACTCAGTGTTGATCGAGTTTCAGGCTGGAATTTGACATCTGATATGGGAACATATCCTTTGTATCCAGCACAGATGTGTAGCAGAGGATGGAGATCTATAAACTGAATAATAAGACCTGTAAACCCTAATGACTGAACTGCATATTGTCAAGTAGCTTGGGGAAAGGGGGAGGGACATGTTCAGGCAGGCATACAGCTTTCTTCATAGAAATCCCAATACCACCACTGGTACAAGAGGCTGATAATTGTTCCGTGTTGATGATCTTTAAGGTCCCTTTCAACTCTAACCATTCTATGATTCATATATAGTGGAGAGTTAGAGAATACACTAATAGACTCACCTGTGTGTGTGTTTATACTTGCTTACGGGTACCCTGGTGTGTATAATAATATTCTGCTGCTTTTGTGGAATATGAATTTGAGTTTCCTTGAATCAAAGGCTTTAAAAGGAATGAAGGTATTATTTTAATTATTGCAGCTCTATTGTGAGTAGAGAAGGATCAGAGTTGTCAAGTTCCTGTCTGATACAGCCTCTATTAGAACTTGATGTTTCTGTTGTGATCTGAGGCTTTGATTGTGCCTAGAACAACAAGATGTTTCTGTCTGGCTTTTTTCCTATTACTTACAAATCATGTGCAGTGGAGTGGAAAGATTTGCAAGTTTTGAGTCCTTAATGTGAAACATGCTGGGCAAAGCAGATTAAAAGAACTGAATGAGCATACTGAACACAGTCATTCAGACTCCTAATTATTAGACCTCATTGAAAAGTTTAGACTGCTACTACCTCTGCTGAATCAGTGGAGTATGTGAGCTTTCTTACCTGCAAGAGACAGTAAAAAAGTTATTGTGAAGCAGTGCATCCTTGGGATGTTAGGTAGTTTTTCAGGGAAAATAAAAAAGAAGCCATTTCTTTATAGTCCTTAGGGTTCATTAGACATCCAGGTATGAATGGCCCTTTGAAATTATTTCCCTTTTCAGTTCATCTCTGAACTAGCAGGCACTAGTCAGATGTCTGATTGCTGCTTCAGTAATTTATTGAGGAATCTTTTTCACTTTCCTTCAAGCAGACTACTTGATGGGAATACTCAGTTGTGCCTGTGTATTGTGCAGGACACGCTGGATGCCCGGGCAGTGGAGCAAGTTCATTGAGAATCATAGCACTATCGGACATCCTGAGACATATTTGACCCTAGCAGATACTTGTCTTTGTAGAAGGTTAATTTATTTACTGAAAGTGTGTCTTCTCCACCATTCACTCATCAGTTGCATTTTCCCATCTATTTCATTTGTCTGCGTGACATGTTTAATATGGTAGTTGAAGTGATTTCAGTTCTCTTAATTGCCTATATTTCAAATTAGAACATTTACTTCACAAATGGAAGAAACAGTTTGATATGCCTGATCCTATTTTTATTGTATTGTTTGGAAACTCACTTTAGTATTTGTTTTATTTTGCTCCTGAGTGTTTTTCCTTGAGGTACTTTGTACCTGAGTGTCCACACTGTAGGACTGTCCGTGGCTGATGCTTAGGTCGTACAGTTAACTCCTTCAGAGTCTCCAAAACATTAGCTTAATGTGACACAAGTATGTGATATTTAAAATGTGAAGAAAACCTTCACCTGTATTTATGCCAAATTAAAGAAACAGAGCTTCCTTGAATACCTTTTTTCATTAGAGACTACTCTTTTTACCTGCCAGTAGGCACTTATAATGTTGATGGTGCTATAAATTCTGTGCCTGCCATTGGAGTGCTTGTCTAATACTTGCTTATGCTGACAGTAACTCTGTTGAGTGAGTCTAGCCAGAGCAAGACAAATTACTCAACAAATTACCAGTGGTTTGGTTTCTAATCTTGTCAGTTTTGGTTTCTAATACTGTCACCTTTGGTCATTGTTTTGCAGAGCTTCAGGTTCTTGTTGTTAATTCATCTTTGAGCATCTTATCATAGTCTACTTAATGAAACCTACTGCAAAATCCTTTCTCTAAGAATGTTTCTGGCATCATGTAGAGCAGGGTATTACCACAGGTTATGAAGGCGTGTGATGCTCACATAGCTGAGATGTGTTTGGCCTTGTTCTCTGTTGTAGGTAAAGCCTCTTTTTGCTTTATATAACAGAAGCAGAATCCCAACTT
Source organism: Tringa tobata (assembly GCA_033628505.1). Lineage (NCBI taxonomy): Eukaryota > Metazoa > Chordata > Aves > Charadriiformes > Scolopacidae > Tringa > Tringa tobata. The sequence continues at coordinate 1,554,957 of JAHREE010000287.1, forward strand.
AAAAACTCAGTTTCATATTAAAGACTCACCATGCTGACAACATAGTAACCTGCCTTGTTCTTTGATAACATATTTCATAGACAATTTCTTACACTAAACAGGGATAGATGTGGGTTTATGTCTGATTTATTTGCCTGTTTCTACTTTTGCAATCATTTGGAATGCCACATTTTCCATTACACAAGGGGTATGTTTATCAGTATAAGTGGAGACCTCTCGAGACATTGTCCTGTGCAATATCAAAAATGTTGACTTGCAGAGAAGGTGAAGGAAAGTAAATAAGATTTAATAGCTCTGAAGGTGGAGATGGCAAGGAATTATTGCAGGAATGTGTTCCCCAAAGAATAATTTCAGTGGAGTAGATACCCATATGCGGCTGATTCTTCCAGACAGAATACATCAGATCTGCCAATGCTCATGTGCATGAACATCCTCCAAGAAATTAATTTATTTCCATCTTCACATATGTACAGCTGTCATCTTGTGTCTGAGACAGTTGATGACTGAGCTGTTTCTTTTTCTTATCGGTAGTTCCAGAGTTCTTTTCTTCTTAATCAGATTCATCAGAATCTGTGGAAAACTTCAATCTCTCTTTAATGTCAATCCATTATTGAGAGTATTATTTCTTTAATTTAAAAAATAATGAAGTCTCTAAAAAACTTTTAGACACCCTACCAATTTAATTATACTTACAAAAACATGATAATGACCTAATATATCACATTTAAATACTGCACTGACCTTGCCAGGCAGTACATCAAAGCAATGGTGAAATCCTTTTTGTTCTCTTTGCTACACCCTGAAACCTGTGAAATCATCTTCTGAGCACTTAGCCAATGCATGTATCGAGTTGATATGTTTTGGAGCATGAAGTGGGGGAAAGAGGTAGGAATTTCTAGGTTCCTAGGGACCAAAAAAGGCCCTGCTTGTATCCCTCCTTTTTTTTATATAATCGGTCAGTTCAAGAGACCATGAATTGTGAAAATATGAGAAGATATGAAGAAAAGACAAAGTGGCAGTTAGCATTGCTGTTATTTAGTATGGGCTGCAATTCTTAGTGCCTTCATTGGGAAAGATAAGGTTGTTATCAGGGTTGTTGCTTGCTATCTTGTAAATTTTTCATTTTGGGAAGGGATGGAGAGGGTAACTGATTCACAGTGGAACTGCTGACTTGTAAATTGGAGCATAGAGCAAAAGCAGTTCTGAATTCTTTGCATCATTTGTAGTTTCCTGCTCTCATGCATTGTTCTGTTTGAGAAACTTGATGTGGTGAGAAATGTGGATGAGCAGAAGCAGCATCAAATAATGAACTCTTTTATGCCATGTGCTGTATAATACAATATCCAGGTGCAGCAGGTAGGCCGAGGGCCCCCTTTGCAACTGCCCTTCCCAGTTCTTTTCACTGATGCTTCATTTTTTTTTAAACTGGGCATTCTGTCATTTAGCCAGTATGGTGCGTTAGCCAGATTGTGTGTCTAGTTCTGCAGCCTCTTTATAGATGTATCAAGACCTGTAACTTTACCTACATCTGTCTATTAACTGGCATGATCATATAGCTGTGTTTATTTTGAAATCCATGGAGAGTACGTGGAGAAACACTGTAATTTCATTTCTCCAAGAGAATCTTTTCCAGCAGCTGATGAAACCCATGCTCATGCCAGATGAAAAGCTCTTGTGTTATCATTTTCAGTTAATTAAAAAAAATAAACCCCAAATCCCTTACAGCAGCAGTTGTATAAATACTATGTCTCTGCATACACCTGTATGTGCATGCCTACACTGGTGCTTCACTCTCCTGTTGACAGCTTGTGCCTTTGACAGCAGGCTGGGAATTATCATACACTTTCACGTACAGGACTCAAAGATGCAGGGATGCAGGGGATGGATGGAGGATTTTGTTTTGTTTTGATTTTCTTTTTTAATACATCCTACTGCAGTTGAAACAAACACAAAATAAAGTAAAAGCTTCAGTGTCTGCATCAAAATGGTAATTTTTTTGTTTTGAAGAAAACATGCTAAAGGCTCAATTTTATCTTTTCATAGGCAATCCCCCCTTTTTTTTTCTGGTGATTTGGTGCTTTAGTAAAATGAACAGTAACTTGATTGATTGTGCCAAATTTGTGTGTGCTAAAAGGTGGGAAGCTGGGTTTGCTTGAATAGAAAGGTGCATTGGCAGCTGGGGTGGAACTATATCTGGGCACCCACATCTATCACAGTAAACTGAAGGATAATTATCTTTCCAAAATCTTGGACAGCTTCACCGTTGAGTTGGATTTCTTTTGTTTTCAAGAAGGCAAAATTAATTTGGTTTGGGTGAAAGCTGTTAAGCTGACAGCCCTGGAAGCCCGCAGTCTCTTTGTTCAGCCACAAAACAAGTGATACCTTGGACTGTGGCTGAGTCAGCTTCCCCAGTGCTGCTCTCTTGCTGTCCGTTTTGGTCCAGTCAGACGATCAAAACTGAAGTTCAGCATCTTTCTATTCAACTTCATTTTTTGGCCAGCAATGTCAGGTTGCCAACAAAGGCCTGACTAGTTAGATTTGGGATGGCTGTTTCTGTAATCTGTTTAGGTTATGCCAACAGAAGTCCTTGTGATCTTTTTGTTTCAAGTGACAAATAATAATGTGACAAACTCACTCACTTATCAGGACAGCCTTGATCAATTCATTTCACATTAGCGTCCACCAAATGGGAATGGGTTTTGTTTTTTATCCAGAACGGATTCAGCCTAGTGACCTGGTGGAAGGACATACTGTATTCCATTACCAGCCCCCTGAATCATTCAATCACCCAATGCAGTTTTCCAGTACTCCACTTACATTACTCAAGCCCTGTGTTTTTAGGCTCTGCATCCTTTGCCCGATTCAGAGGCCCTTTGGAAAGTTGCACGTGGGCTTTTGCATTAAGCTCATCCAGAAAGTCAAAGATTGTGAACTGCAGACACTTCCTTTCAGACTGGAAGGTGGGACAAAGGTGCTCTGTATGACAGTAGCACAGAGCTTGTGTAGTACCTATAAGGATATGTAATAATTTTAGCACAGACTAAACTTTTTGGCAGGATGTTATATTTTTTAAAAAAAGAGATACTGGTTTAAAAAGTTATGCAAACTTTGTATTTTCATGTTTGTATATATGTCTTCTCTTTTTAATGAGATGTAAACAATAGCTGTCTTTTAATCATATTCTTTAGAAAATATCTTCAAATTCTGTCTATGGAGCACTGGGTCATAAAAGTACATATTTGTACTGGAAGCTGCTTTTCACTCTTTGTGCTGGTTATTTTTTAATTGCACATTACTCAGGTTATAGAGTGAAACTTGGCCAGGTAGTTCCAACTTCCTGTTTCTTGTTCACTTTGCTAGCAGTTCTTTCATCGTCTAATACTGTACAGTGTTTGGATTGGAAGCCCTTTGGGGATTTATTTATACTGAACAACCTTTTTTTTTTTTACTTAAGAAAATACCCGAGAACAAATAATGAGTTCTGTTAGGTGATGTTAGGTTTTAGTCAATAATGTTGTGCTTCTGCCAACCATCCAGTGTCATGCTTAAGGTGGCTGACTTGTAGGTGAAATTAAAATGGAAAAATGAAAATGTACTCCAGCCAAGTTATTTTTCCCTATTTCATTTAACTTTTCAGGCCACCTTAATTAGCTGGAAAGAAGACAACTACTGCAGAGCTCTGACTTTGGGCGCAATAGAGAACAATAAAGTGTAGTTGTCAGTATTTGGAGACTTAAGCTCATGCTTGCTGCATTGACTTTCTTCATATCCCAAGGCCCAGACAGTCAAAATAGCTCAGAGTTACATTTTCGGTTTCTCAGCCTGAGAACCAAATGACATTAATAGTCAGGCATCTAATGTGCAAAATTCTTTAGGTAAATATAGCATCTCGTACCTCGGCAATATTTGGACTCTCTTGGAAGTCTCGTCTCTCATCTTTACTCAGTGGTTAACAGGAGTCTTTCCACATTTCGAAAAGATTTGCTAATTTGCACAGGGTTCTGTAAGATGCCTTATTAAGAAAAAACTTTTTTTTAAATGCCCATGCATGTTTTAAAGTTGTTTCTTTGGGAACTATAGCAAAGATCAGCAGGACTGGAGTTCCAATACAGGGTGCTTGCAATACGGCTGGTTTTCGAATCCAACCTTTAAGTTGTGTTTTTCTGGATTTTTTTCCCCTTCTAAAAATGTACTTAATTCACAAACCACTTTGACTCAAAAAATGTGCTAAACCAACAGGGGACCAGTACATCATTCTCAGCACTCAGAATTTCTTATAGGACAGCAGTCACAGGGAACTGGTAGGTTACTAAATAGGTCTAGTGACTCTGCTTCTGAGGACCACTTTGTATGGAGGACAGCTGAAAAACCACTGGAACAAACCAGCAGCACCAAAAGAACTTTCTGCGTTAAAAATGTATGTTCTCTTCTGCTTCCTCAAATGTGAGGGATCAGATCTGGTAGACAGTCTTGGTGTGTGTGGACAGGGTTAGATAGTTACTGCTAGATAGCAGTGGATAGTAAACAATGTGCATTTAAGAATATGTATTTGGGTGAATAATGGTATATGGAAACATGTAGGTATGAGAGTGATTGTTGCTTTGTAGCTGTACAGTTTGAAGGGCCTTAGGTGGATTTGATTCTACACATGGCTGCGTGTGTGGAAGGGATATACATGAAGTTATCATGCTACTTGGTTTATTGAGCCCCTTATCCCAGTGTCTGAAACTGTGATTTGTTATGCTGTGATATGATCCGAAATAGAACCACAACTCACTGTAGCGGGTTCTTTCAATCCCCTGGGAATGTTTGTCTGGCTTAAATGCATGAAACTGAAATGTGTAATACAGAACTGCAGCTTATAGATCAACACTGACTCCATTTGTGGGAATGAATGAATACCTCATGTTTGATGTGCTACAGGAGAGTTCACAGATGACTTATGTTACAGTACTATATTTTTCATGCTTTTTCAGCTTCATGTGTTTTGCTTTTTCTTCTGTGTGTAGAATAGGGTGGTATTATCCTGGGGTTTTCAATATAGAAATAGAATGTGAAAAGATTTCTCCCTGCTGACTCTTTAATGGTTTCAGAGACTTCTTTTCAGTAAAATTTTACTTCAGGTGGTTGTTTCTATACCCATCCGCACATTTCACAGCTATAAAACTTCTTTGTTTGACTCAGATTCTTCCTGAATGATTTGCTATTTAAATTTTCTCACTAATCTACCCCTTTTTACAGTTCTTCTGACATCTTTAATCCCTGGATGCGGGTCTGCAAAGGTACATTCTCACAGGCTAGTCTAATGATTGCATGATAGGTGGAAGCGTTCACCATCATACTGTTCATTGCAGGTGGTCATAGTTATATAGAACTTTATTGCTGATTCAGTCTTCCCTTATGACCCAAATTTTTATCTGAATATACCAAAGTCCCTACAGGTGGATAAATTCCACTCAAAAAACCCCTATAAATTTGCTTAATAAAGAAAGCAGACTCACCCTTATATTAGCTGCCTTGCTAATATTCTGGTTTTATTGCACCTCTTCTCTGGATTTTATTTATTTATCCTGTCTTAGCTTAGTAGGGGATGAGGTGTGCAAGGCTGAAAGAGACCTCCTGAGTCACAGAGTACAGCATTTCTGTAATTGCAGGAAACTATGTTGCAGGATTAGCTTCATAAATTTACCAGTCTCTGTCTCAAAATTAAACAGCTTTTGCTCCTGTTGTGTCCTATTGGGAAGCCATTTAAGAGCCTCACTCCTCTGATGTTCAGAAATCTGCTTCTAATTTCCAAACTAAATTTGTTCGTAGCCACTTCATGCCCGTTTGGTTTTGTGCCAACTCTGGTCTTCAATTGTTCTTTCCCTTTCTTATAATCTTCCTGTGATCTGAGACGATTCTTGACTTTCTCTCCTTCTGTTTTTCCCTAATAAGGGAAGATAATTAAAATTATGCTTCGCTTTGCAATGTTCTTCATCAGTGTAATCATGCCTTGGTTTGATAAATTCTTTAGTCCTGAGAGTTTTTTAGTCTTTCCAGTCAGTTCTCAGCCAGACAGAAGCAGGGAAAGGTGGCTATTCCCATTTTACTAGATAGGTAGAGAATATATGTAACTTTCTGTTAACTCTTGGGTCAGGTAGGTTGGATGGGGAGCAGGAGAAAGTGGTCTGCCTGTTTTTGCACCTGTAAAAAGCATTCACTGAGGACTTTGTGAAGAATGACTTGGGTTTGAGGATCTGGTGCCTGAGATAGGCAAAGGCATTGATCCAGTCCAGCTCTCCCATCCCTCTGTAAAACCTGCTTGCAATGAGCCAGCTGATAAAACTTTTGGAGGGAATGCAGCTCACAAATTAGTTTTTGAGGGCAATTTTCCAGCTGTTTCCTCAGAAGGAATGAGGCAAGCAGCTCCCAGAGCCCCAGACGAATGCCTGGGATCTTTCTTCTTTGGAGCGTGTGGAGAGTCCCTGAGAAGAGCTGAGAGTCCGGGGGCTGATGGAGAGATGAAGCCAAAGGCCTGTAGTGGGAACCTCCTGCTGTCAGGATCCCACGCTAAGCTGCAGCTGAGGGCGGGCACGGCGGGGAGAGAGAGCTAAGTAAGGTTTGCTGTGACCTTGATATGTTCCCATGCTGCTTCCCTCTCTGGGCAGTGCTCAATGGCATCATTTACAAGACTCCTCAAGCACCCTTAAACTCAGTAGGAAAAAACGTGTGTCCATTCGTCATGCTACTGTACTTTATACTTATCAGCATGCTACTGATCTTAAAATCATATGATTGAGGTTAGATGTCTCTTATAAGGCAGCTTTTTATTTAACAGAGTGTATCAAAACCAGAGCTTTTTTGCAGTGAAGTACCAGACTCGGTCAAACTGTCTGAGGTTTAGGGTGGAATTTTGGGGTAGGAGGATAAAGGATGGAGAGGAGGGAGAGACAAACAAAAGACCTGGTTCCTGTATTAGAGCAGATAGTGTGAGAATAGTAGAACTTCAGTTTGTAAGGTGAATACATATGTTCTGAGCTCTTCTGAAGTTGGGGTCTATTTTTTTTGTGTACGTTGAATTATTTTTCATTAACAAAGAAATTAAAAAGTGGTGTTTTTTTTTCTTTTTTTAATCACCCCGCCCTGTGATACAAAGGCAAGGGAAAAAACATTTCTCACCCAGCTCTAAGTAGAGTAACTGCACTCCAGGAAAAAGATGTTGCAATATATCTTTAAAATTCAGCAGGACTGTAGCTAGTATTACTCTACCCAAGCTGTTTTTCCTATTTACCCTGTTTTATTGTCTCTGTTGCTTATGTGGTTAGGAGGTATGCACACACAGATACGGCAGCTTGCTGTGTCATGCACTGCTTGTATTCCCTCTCTACCAGGAGCTTACCAAGTAAGATAGTTCTGGAATCCTCCTGGAACGCAGGTGCCTGGGACTGGTGCAAAAGAATATTTTGGACTTGTTTGCTGATCACTAATTCAAAGTAACTGTAGTTTCTCCCCCCAACAGATCTGTTTAAACAGTTTTAATCATTCATTGCATGAGGTGCTGATTCTCTGGTGACCATAAGTAAATATGTTGGTTTTAAATTGCCTTGATTTGACTGTATGCTAAGAAGCAGAACCAGTCTCTTTCTTTTCTCTTCCATCCTAATGATCTCCGGCAGGAAGAGTCTAAGCTTACAGGTAAAGTATATCTCTAGTCAGTGGCAGCACAAACTGAGTAGAGCTAGCTGGAGGTGCCCCGCACCTAGGAGATTTTTCAGACCCCAGCATCCTCTTCTGTTTTAGGACAGAAGTCCTTGTAGTCGCTCATTGGTTCTTTGTTCATTCATAAAGTATGAATGGTAATGATCAGCCCTACATAAGAAAATAGGTTTTTCTTACATAAGAAAATAGACTGGTTGAAAATCTTTCAATTTTTGGACTCAGATTATATCCTTGTACTCTGATTGCATTTGGTGGTGGTCTCCCCCAAGAAGAAGTGGCATTAATTGTGCTATACTTACACTTCTGTTCTCTCACTGAAAATGTGGGACAAAATTTTGAGAGGATGCCTGACCGGGCTCCCTGTGTTACCCAGGCACTCCTCCTTCCATGGGGGTAATGCAAGTTCCATGCAGCTCCCATGCTTCAGTCCAGAAGGCACAGTGAGGACTCTGGGAGCTCTGTGTGTGGGCAATAGGTGCTAAAGTAGTTCTCAGGACACTAAGAAAGAGGAGGGTCCTTATGTTGTTGGTGCTTGGTCAGTAGCACTTAGGAGGCTGAAGTTCAGCCACTTACCCAAATGTGGACTCATCCTGGGGACTCTAATCAAACATCAGTAAACAGTCACTCACTGCTCTCTCTTTTTGGCTCCTCACTTACTGCACAGAAACTGAAAAAGAGGGTCATGACAAGCAAAGGTTGCTCTCTGAGTCCTGCTGGTGATTCTTGTTAGAGCTCCTTGGTCAGGATTACTTGTACTTTGTCCTTCCAAAATCCTAGGGAGAGGGTTCATACAGGACAGTCAGAGCCAGAAATAAATGTGCTTTTAAAAGGCAACATAATGTCCACAGAAGGAGACAAATGGCTGGATTCAGTTTGCAAGAACCTCAAAATTCTTTGCTATTACCTTCTGCCTCAATACCCACCCCTTCCCAACAAATGTGATATTGAATACATTTAATAGGCTCAAACTTTGAAGGCTGATGCTGGGAGTTCCTTCTGTCTTTTCTTTAGTGTCTTAATAAACATATACATTTGTGATACACTGAGCATGCTGTGCATGGTGCTGTAAGGCTCACTTGCAAATGCAGTTCAGTTGTTTGTCTGCAGCTCACAGTTGCCGTTCATTCAGAAGGCCAAGGCAAATGATCAAAGTCATCCTTTTCCAGTGAGGTAAAACTTCCAGGAAGAAAAGACATACCTGAACGTTCCTAGGCATACGGCAGCACTAATGCTGGGGAAAGGGGAGTCTTCAAAAGTAATGCAATAGGTGGTTTAAGCAATGATATGAGGAAGAAGAGTAGTCTGTTTTGAGAAGAAAAAAATACTTTTTAATTTAAGAGGTCCCCAGATAATGAAAGTTTTCTGTTGTGTTTTTGTTGGGGTTTTTTGTTGGTTTTTTGGGTTGGTTTTTTTTGGACCGTCTAGCACTTGATACATAGCCTGAACAACAACCTGATGGTTTGTTTTAAAAGAATGGCATCTCCATTCACCAAATGAAGTCGTAACTCTTTAAATTGAAAGGCTAGTTAAATTGTCAAAAGAGAGTATTCTGAAAGTTTCATTGTTAAAGAGGTTTTCAGTCACAATGATGGTTTTAGTAGCATTGTTTTCAGACTGGGATGGTTTGGGATTTTTTTGGCTCTCTGAGATTTAGTTTCCAGGTGATTTTTGTCCTTCTGTTCAATGGGTATCTTTCCATTCTGAATAAGGACCTTTTACTGAAATGTTTTGGTCCATGCCCACCTTGTTATCTTTTCCCATTGTGTGTTTGAGATATATTCATGGGAGCTTTGTGCACAGCTGACTGCTTGGTCATTTCTGACGTCCTTCCTGGTAACAACACCAAAGGCATTTAATGTTTGTAATGTAAAAGGCAGGACTGTCCTTGACTTACTGACATTAGTCAATGCCAAGTCTGGAGTCAGAATGATTAGAGCTGTTATCAGGTGTGGAGGTAGGAAAAAAAAAATCTCTTGGTGGATCTTATGCATGACTTTATTTAATGTGCGCTTTATAAAGATCATTCCTCTTAAATACAATTGAATTTCACAGTTAGATGGGAAATGGACTGGGTCTGTTCATGGTGGCTAAGGAAAGAATTGGCAGTCAAACAAAACTGGTAACAATCTGGTTCTACTGATATGCTTAGGGCTTTGCCACTGACTATTCTGACTATTTGTTATGCAAGATTGAAGTTTAGATGTTTAAAGATTATTATCTTCTTGATAAATTTTGTGAGTCTGACATTCAGACCTTGCTTTTGCTTGAAAATATTTCTCCAAGGAACCCTGAGCTTGTAGTATGTGCTTAATACATAAGATAAAGATCCAGAATATACATAGCACTGTTAGGTTAGGAAAGTGCCTTTAGCCTGGACACTATTCTGATTTTTCTTATGAAGCAGGAATATTGGTAATTCTGGAAATGAACATGTTGCCATTTCAACATTGTGCAGATGGGTACAATTTCCTTAATTAAGTTCTCTTGTAATCAGTGTGTAGTTCTGCCTCTGATCTTTTTTCACTCATTACCAAGTCTTAATTTGCAGAGAATTTCCTTTTTAAGTGGTTTTAAATAGAGTTCAGCTTTCCTGAGGCAGGCTGCAGTGCCACTTTCTGGGCAATGTTTGCTGGGTCTTTTCTTTATCAGCATGAACTATACCCTGCCCAACCTGTCTGAACACAGTCCGGTTCTGGGTGTGTTCTGTAACCAGAGAAGTGAAAATTGATGGTACTTTTACCCTTTCTTACATATGAGTAAATATCTCCTAGTGGCATCTCTGGGCCCAACCTGAAAAAAAAAAAAAAAAGATAAAAAGATCTGCCTTATCCCAGTTCCTTTCCACAGCCTCAAAGCAACTTTTCTTCTTTCCCTCTTGTTTCAACTTTAAACATAATTATAATTTAATTATAAACATGTTCTCTTATGCAGACAGAAATCATGATGAGTAACAGATAGTACTCCAGTCTTACCTTTCCAATGCACCTTGCAGGAAAAATTATGCATTACTGCACTCTCTGATCATTCTTCAAGAGAATAGCAGAAGGACTTGGGAATCCTGACTTGATGACTGTATTCTTGGCTTTGGGATAAGGTAGGAAGTAGTTTACCAGTTAGAGGATGGGATATTTGGATTTCTTGTGCATTAAATATATCCTCTGTGCCTGTGTGTGTGGTATGGCAGAGCAGTGTGTGATTCTGAAGGCTGACTTGCTGCCTAACTTTGGTGAATCACCTAACTATTCTGGGTGGGATCCAGACCTCATCAGAGTCAGTGCCAGCACCCTTATTTTGGCTTCTCTGAAAGTCTATTCTTTCTCAGTCAGTGAGATTGATTTCTATGTAATCATTTTTTGGGAGGGCTAGATTTTTATCAATCAGTCATCTTGGCTCTACATGTCACAGAGGCATGTGGTATTTTCCAGAATTTGACAGTCTGCTAACATTTGTTTCTCTGTCTCTTCTTTTTCTCCCTGCAAGAGTGGGTAGCCTTAAACTGGTGGACCCAATCCATCAAATTAGGCAGAGTTACTAGGATGAAAGAAATATAATGTAGCAATGCACTTCTCCATTGGCTTCATATATTCCTATATCTGTGAATTTAAGTTTAATTTAAAGTGTCCTCACCTTCTGTGTTGCTTCCAAAAATCTTGAACTAGATTTTTCCCTTGTCATGTCTCAGACATCGTCTTGCCTCTATGGCATTTTGTCTTTGGTGCTTCAGCTACCCTCTGCTGAAGTTTCACAGGTGTCAGATTCCCTGCCAGGCAGTGGGAGAAGGGTCTTTGAGAGCTCTGCCTCTGAGCAGTACCACAGCTTTCTCAGATAACTTGCTTGTCTGAATTTTACAGCTTTAAAATACATATTTAAATCATGCATGTTTTTCCCAGGACTGTTATCTCTTGAGTTCCATATTCATCTGGTCCTGACTGACTCTGACTGTCATTGCCTTATGGTTTATCATTTGTCTTTGGTCTCATTCAGCTGTCTGTTCTTTTCCAGGGGTTATCTTTCATCTGAACTTGAATAATTACCGATTTTTTGCTTTTCCACATTTAACCTTCTGATTGGGCCTTCTGGAAGTATTTGCCCTCCCAGAATTTCTGGCTCTGGTTAGTCTTCCATTATCACCTTTCTTCCATTTCTTCCCCATTTGACATTTTTCCCAGATTATACTTATCTGTTTGTGCATTCAAGCCTCCTATCTCAGCCTTCCGTGTGGGGGAATAGTATAGATTTTCCAGAAGTTCATTAATCCACAGGAAGAAAATCCCATTTTACATGTCACCTTTTGAGACAGTCCTCTCTTAATCTGAGCTCCTAATTCTAAGGCAGTCTGTGATACAATAGCTGAGAAATATCTCTGCTTTGATGCCCCACCAAGAATAAGTTTGAATAAAAAAGAGCTTCTGAGAGCATCACTTGAGTGGATGAATTTACAAAGCTTGATGATTTAAACAGGCACTTGCTCTAGTGAACATTGCTAGAATATTAGCAGTAATCTTACTCTTGGCCATTAACTTTTCATCCTGAAGTACTTTACAAACAACTGGTTAATTTGGTGACATGACACTTGTCTGTGAAATGATATTACTGCCACTGTACAGAGGCAATACAAGTTGACTCTGTGCCATGACAGATACAGTACTGAATACCTCACAGTCTCCTTTTCTTCCCTCTTTAACCAGTAGTATGGATGTTAGCTGATGATGAAATGAAATTATGGAAAGCAACAGCAACTTACTAGTGTAGTATTTTTACACCGCTGTTTAAGAAAGACTTAAGCTAAGTTTAGTCTGGGGACCTTAGAAATCAGTGGCAGTAAAGCTGTGGTGTCTTTAACTTGGGAACGTGTTAGCCACCTGGGTAAGTAACCTAACTTCTAAGCAGGCTTAGCTTCTGCAAAAGGCTCTGTTGTGATCCCTCAGTGCTGTTTTATCCAAGAAACCTAAGCTAAAGTTAGAAAGACAGGGCTTCATGTGCCACAGTCAGACCTTTCATTAAAGCTACAAATAACCATGATTTGTCATATAGGCAAGTGGGTTTAAAAATACTTCACTGTCTTTTTTGGGGGGACGTATTTCATATATCTGTCTTCGCATTTCCTTATTTTTACTTTGTGTGAAGAGTTCCTTGTTCTTCCTGTACCTTAGTTCCTCTATGTACCCGTATCTGTGCACCTCTTTGTACCTTAAAGCTTCAGAGACATGAAGGGCTATGGTCAACTGTGGCATAACTCCTCTGCAGTAGCCTAGTTTAATTATTATTCACCAACATTAACCTCTTCATCTAATGATTCAAGCTGTCTCAGCTTCTCTGTTGACATAGCAAGAAATGTATGGAGGAGGGTTAGAAGAAAGTCATTAGAGGTCAGCAGAACAAAGGAGTGTTCTACATAAACTTCCGTGATCTAGACTTAAAGACTGACAATTGGAAAGTGAAATGAAATAACCAGTCTGCTTGTTTGGTTCCAGCTGTACAATTAAAAGTCATGCTAATATAGATACTATAGTCCTGCAAGTAGAGAATCCAAAACCAATAGCGGTAAAGGTGAAAGAGCACAGACATGAGCACAGACATAAATGCCCTACCAGTTCTGTGGACACTGTGAAGTAACTTTGGTGTTACTACTGGACAAATGTCACATTGAAATCCTAACAATGGTAAAAAAATCAACTGCATATCTTTTTAGCAATCTTGGTCCTTATAGGTGGTTCTTCAGGAAGCAGAATCTAGGATGCACTCAGCTGGTTGTTAAGCCTCGATTGGTTTAACTAAATCCTCAGGTGAGTGGTCATAGACTCATGAAACAGCCCAGATTGGAGGGGAACTTGAAAAATCATCTGATCCAACCGTTTATGGAAAAGGGGGCCTAGATGATATTATCTAACACCCTGTCCAATTACATCTTGAAAACCTCCAGTGGTGGGGACTGTACCACATCCCTGGGGAGGTTGTTCCAGTGATTCATTGTTCTTACTGGGAAAAACGTCTTTCTTATATCAGAATGAACAGGTCTTTCGTTTGTATTTAATGTCTGATTTTGGTAAACTTTAAGAATTACAAATGGGTCTCTAGACTTGCTCTTTTCTTTGTCTGAATATTCCTCTGCAGATTTTTTTTTTCTTTTCATCTTTCAGTGCTGAGAAATCCTTTAAAAGACAAAAATGTCCTTAAATCTTTACCAAACTCGTGGATGGTCAGAAGCTGCATTTTCTTTCCCTCTTCTTCCTCCTTCCCTCTCTCCCTCATGATAGCAGAGGTCATGAACAACATATAACTGAACTGAGTGAAACAGTTTAAACAGTGCAAGTCTCTCTTTGCTAAACAACAAAGGGTGCTTTGCAAAGGCTGGTCTGCAAACATCCCCTTGATCCTGAAAATTGATGTCTTTATACAGCACCTTAAATTCTTGGATGTTTTGTTATGTTGTTTGTCCATGATTCTTGCAGTACTCACCAGCAACAGTGAAAATTTTTACCATCATCTTTACATTGTGCCACTAAATGCAAAGGTCTTAAGAAAAGGCTGCAACTTTTTGTGTTAAGAACGCCTTAAATACATGTGGGGTTTTTTAATATGGCTTTCATATCTTCTCCACTGAAGTTGTTCCAAAGCTGCCATCCTCTGTAGAAGTGGCATGGAAGTGATGACATGCCAGGGAGACAGGCATTAAAAATACCATGACCCAGGGATCATTCCCCTTCTCCTGTGGCATCTGAGCTTTAAAAATTGTCTGGATTCCTTGCAGTCCACAGGCTTCAGAATAAAAGGGAGTTGTCCACTTTAACTGAGCTTTGCTCAGAGGACAAAGCAAATGAAAGTGCTGCTTGTGTGATTGAGACCAATGCATCAAGTTGGAGAATCTGATAAAACTGCTCTTGTATTTAGAGTTGCTCTTGATCCCTTGATAATGCGTTCTTTTCCCGTCTGTGCATGTGACTAAATATATTTAGGAAGTAATATCTGTCATCAGTTTGCACTTTTATCTGAACATTTTGGTGGCACTTTAACCCGGATAATGAAGCAGGAGTTTCCAAGAGCAGACCTGCAAGATTGGCATAGGTATTATTTGGTACATTTAGTTTCTCAGTGTTTGAAGCAATGCATAGTGTTTCATTTTGCTTTCAGTCTAAGTCCCCAAAACCCACCAAAAAAACAATCCACCAAAACTGCGTGGCTGGAAACACTGTTGATTGATGAATAACTATCGTCCTTTAGCTGGTTTGACAATGAGGAGTCATAGCTTCAGAGAAACCTTTCTTCCCAGCTTCCTCAGGTTTGCCAGTGTAATGTTAGGGTTGCCAGCCCAGGGCTTAAGATGTATCAATATTTGTCAGTGGTAGGGCTCCGTAGTATTTGATTTCTGCTAGGAGTTTGTTGCCTGTTCCGACTTGATGGAGATGACAAAGTCATTGTCTCTTCCTGCTGCAGAACATTTGTTAGCTGGAATAATTTCTTGTAACTACAAAGACCAGCCTTTAATTCTCTGCTTGGAATTCCGGTGGTGCCTGCTGAATGCTGCTTTAATGCCTGAGGCTCCTGTCATTCTGTTGGTGGGTTAGAAGTTGGAGGGACAGGACATGGATCCTATGGCACAGCTTTGGGAAACTGGAGAAGATAGGTTCTGTGGTTTTAGGGTCATTGAAAATCTTAGATTGGTAGCAGCACTGAACAGACAGAGTAGCTGTTCATGTTTCCAATCCTTTTTTTCATCAGATGGTCTAGAAAGCTCTAGAAAATAATTAATATCTGTGAAGGAAGACCCATCCCAGAAAAATACTGTTTGAGTTCCAATTGAAGCAGTCAGTGGCTTAAAAGCATAAAGAAGCCATCCAAGACCCACAGCGTCACTTCAAAGCCCCTCAGTTGATGCTGTCATATGCAGTGAAATGTACATAATCCTCTCCTGTTTTTATCAGAAATAACTGGAGTGCATAATGAATGTCAGAAGTCCCAGGTTATTAATACAGTGCAGGCAAACTGGATAAGAGCCTGAAGAAGCCTCTGTCTTCTTCCATAGTCATCAAATGACCTCACTGTGGTTTTGACTCTGCTGGTGTTCACAGGAACACAGATTCCCAAGATTTCTCTCGCAGGATGGTTGTTCTGCCATTAAAGCATCTACATACCTTTCAGGATCTCAGTCATCATGGTTTAAGCCAATTTTGGTAAAATTTCCACTTTTGCTGCTTTAAAAAAAAAAAAAGAAGAAGAAAAAAAGCTAGAGCTGTTCCTGGAATATACTATGACTTCATGTCGGCGTGAGGTGCCAACATGCCATGGAATGGAAGAGCAGCAAGAAAAATGGCTTTTGCAACTTGGGTGGTATTTTCTGCATGAGAAACATCGCTCTTTGGCTGCCAAGTTATTGCACTCAGGCTCTAAATCTTTGATTTGTATACAGAGACGAGGTAGGAATTGCATGTGTGTGAACTTGTGTTTCTGCCTTCGTCCTGCCTGATCAACATGTGTACGTCTGGGTATGCCAATAGGCATGCAATCACACGCTTTTCTCCTGGGCTACATGAACACATACTCATGCTCTTCATCATGGATCCACAAGCTTCCTAGCGTGATGCTGTGCATGCACGTCATTGTACAAACCCACAACCACATCCAACTCTCTCTTCTCCTAAACAGTGGGAACAGACAGTTTTTATTTTGAGCAGAAATCATGTATCTGGGACCTTAAACATACTTTGATGTTTTTGCTGTTTTAAAAAATCCTTACTCAGCTGCTGTGTTGTGAAATGTGGCTGTGTGAGAATCTCCTGACTGTGAAATATGAGGATTTTTTTTTTTGCTGGTCAGCAGTGGGATTTTGTGACCTCCATTTGATATCTGTACAGTACATCTTGTATGTGTGTGCTAGTGAGACAGCACAGTGCCTCCAGGAAATGCATTCTTTTGCAGTGGGCCATATGGGTAGCTTTGCATTTTTATGATGAAGATGGGAAGATAAGGTTTGTTGCTTGCTCTTTTTCCTTTCTTAAAACTCTTTTATTGCATTTTGTCCTTGCACGTAGTTGAGGCATCCTAAAAACATGCCTGAGATAAAGCAGAGCTTAGCCCCTTAAGCAGCATTTGAAACAGACTGCCAAATTTTTTGAGGTGGCTCCCCTGTTTAGAAAGACTAGCTTTTCAGTCTTGGCTATTGTTAAAAAAATTAATAGCAAACATACCAGCCTAACCTCAACAGGTAGGGAGTTGGAGACTGAAGTAGTTTTCAACCGTATCAAGACTAGGCTAAAGCAAATACAAAAAAACCCCAAGTAGTCTTCTATCAAAGTGCATGCAGGCACTCGTCCTGTGTTTCTGGCATGCAGAGATCTTAGGATATCAACACAAAAATGATAAGGTTCTGATAAAGGAGTAACTTGGCTAGTTACTTCTTCTCACTCAAATGAATCCAGGTGCTGGATGGAGAGTAACGTTCATGTGCTCAGCCATTATATTTGAATAGGAAATGGGGAGCTCATGTGGCAGCTTGGAGAGTCTTCCTCAAACTCAGGGGAAGTAATTAGTACTGTAATAGCACAGAACACTGGTTCTGGCCTTTGTCTTATAGATATTGCCAACTGTTTTTTAAAGATAGGCGAAAAGAATACTGCACAGCAGATGATATAGAGAGGATAGTGCTATACCAACTTTGAGACGAAAAAAATCTGAGATCTTTACTCTGCTTCTGAAGTCTTCTTGCCTCACAACCAGCTACCTACCTTAAGCATACACCTGTGTAATTTGGGGACCATTTTGTTCTTCAGTCATTATTTCAGCCCCACTTCATCCTCCTTTATTCAAATACATTCTCCATGGAGGAACTACTTCCCCCAGACTAACAGTCAGGCTCTCAATCTCCCACTTATAGCTGACTGTGGATAAGACCTATAGAAAAAACCTTCCTTATTTCTGTATCCTTGCTTTCCTATCCATGTCCCAAATGCTGTCTTTTTCCTAACAGGAGCAGTGCTTAAATCTGCCTCTAGCTACCTGGAAAAATGAGCTTTCTGTGGCTGCTGCTTTTTTTTTTTTTCTTTCTCCCTCCCCCCCAAAAAAAAAAATTTATAAAGGGAATCTTTTCAAACTGTGCATGAAGTGAACACAGAAAACCAGAACTCGTAGTTCTCTAGGACATCCCTGTTTTCCTCATTGAGAGATTTTATTACAGTTGATAATCCAGGACATTTCTGGAGACATATTCACAAGTTACTTGTACAGCCAAGTACAATGTTCTTCTCTGTGTTTTCTTTAACCCCTCCCTGGTTCCACTGTACCTTCTTTTCCTTCTGGCTGCGGTGGGGCCCAGTATTTTGGGACCTTGCATTGGCAGCAACTTCAACAGAAATCAATATTAAATTGGTACAGAAACGGTGAGGTTAGAAAGTCCTGTTACAGTAGCAAAATGTAGCAGTTTAACAACTGTTGTGCCAAGAGGGACCAAATAGTCATTTCAGCTGGAATCTCCTCTCTAATGGAAGCCAACGCATACTCCCCTGCATTCCTTGCAGAAGTAACTTGCCAGTTACAAGGGTAACCGTCCCTACTCTTAACTTTTGATCAACTTACATCTTGAAGAATAATGACTTTGGCAAGGGAAAGAGAAAAGTGTTATGCTGAGGAAAGGATGAGCTAAACTTCATGGTGTTACATCCTCTTCATCCCATACAAATCACACAGTTTAAGATTCCCATATTTCATACTTACTAGTAGAGATAATGTTTCTTGTCCTGTGTTCTGGAGCCATTCAACATAGTTCCAGTCTAAGGAAAACATCTCCCCTTTTTACTTTTTTTTTCTTTTCTTTTTTTCAAGATGAGAAAGATGGTGGAGAGGACATATTCTTCCCAACTCCTGTCAGAGTTTAGTTTACAGTCCTGAAGGCTACAAAAACAGTTAACTGAAATGTGGCTTTTATAGCTTTTTATGCGAGTTACAGTGTCTACCTCACCTCTCTAGATAGTCTTCTTTTCCACTGTACACCCATTGAGCATGCAGAATTTCTTTGGCCTTGGAAATACTTGTGTGTGGGAGAGATCACAAACAGTTTGTACCAGGCAGAGTGGTGGAGCCTACTTGCTGTTTCTGAGAGAAGAAACTACATCATTACTAGGTGAAACTTAATGGGATTCAGGAGACTAGTACCAGAGTGCTTAGATTTGTTCAAAAGCAAAGTAGAGGAAGAGACTGTATCTTTATCAGAACATTGAATAGGGATTATGATCAGTCTGGAAAATGAGAAGGAATTGCTTGAACACATCAAAAGGAAAGCCACTGGGTTCAAATGGTGTTGATGGGAACAAAATAATGGCATAATGAAAATTAGCGGAAATTAGCTACCGACCTAGTAGTTGGGTTTTAATGACTGTAGGCAATTTTGAGTCAAGTTCTTGGCTCGTTTATATCTTGCACCCCATTGGAGGCCAAGGGTACCTTTGAAATACTAAGAAAATCCTGCTGAAGGCCAGCACGTTTGTTCTTCTATGATTGAGTAAAAATTTGGCCAGAGGCATCAAACTTGTAGCTATTTCTTAGCTTTGTGGTAGTGTAGACGTTTTCTGATTGCCTCGGTCACAAATGCTTACTAGACTGGGAGGAAAATTATATTTGAACAGGATTCCTAAATGTTTTCCCTGCAACATTTGAAAGTCACAGCTATCTAGACCTGATGAGCTGCAATTTGGTAATCTACCAGTGAACTGGATCTACCAGTGAAGTCGATGTTTGCTAAGATGTAGAAAGAAGTCTTGCGGTGAAGCCTTTATCTTGCAGATTTAAAGTTCTGTTACATTTACACAAAGGCAGGAGGCCTTTTAGAAGTACTCAAGTACAATGAAATTTCTTGTAGTCTGGATGGAGGGAATTTGGTTTTCATCTTTTTTCCTTTTTTTGTTTTTTTTTCTTGAGGCTCAATACTTCACCCCAATCCCCTGCCTCTGAAAGGGAAAAACCAAACAACCCTGGCTTGCCTGCTTGGATCTTCTTTGTCCTTTCATGTTTAGAAGGTGCCCCATGCTAAAAGATGTGCTGCTTTCGCTATAACTGAGCGGTCCTACCATGCCATTATACATACTGCTGGGAGAAATTCTATAACCTGTTTCAGTGATGGACAAATTCTGGGTTTTGTGGAAGGACATGAGAAGGCACTTGTTGGGTGGACAAGCTTTCATTGCTGCTGTTCAGCATAGTGGAGATCACAGGATGTGATTATTATTGTCCCTTCTGGGCCCTCCTGTGAAAAACAGTGGGGAAAAAAGACTAGTTTTTTGCATTACCTGGTTAGTTTAAAGGAAACTGCTGTTCCAAAAATGGGCCTGATCTTGAAAGTAGAAGACTTAAGTTCTATTTGTAGGTGTACAAATCCTGCTCTGTATAGTTGTAACTTTCTGATTTCTAATTCTGTGAAATAGGGGAGAGAGAACTCCTTTAAGCCATGACCTGAGACTAAATTCACTGATGCTGGTAAAGCATTTACTGATCCTCGTGTAAGGAGGGTCAAGTGGAAAGCTTGATCCAGAATTTGAGTGGTTATCAAATATGATTTGATGAAGTATCTTTGGCTGTTAAGAAACATCTCCCAGCCTTTTGTAGATGGGAGTCAGAAAAAAAAATAAATATACCATGCAGTGACAGCTCTGTTTCCACCTCTATGAGAGAGAGTGGGTGAGAAGTTGTTAGGTGAGATTCTGCAGTTTGTGCTCTACAGGAGGTCAGGTTTGATGATCATAATGGTCCATCCTGACTTTGTTTTACAGGAATACCTTTTCATCTGGTGCAGGGGAGTATGGGCTTTGCATTTATTCATATAGCAGGAAGCTTAAAGTTGAGTTAGTGTATGAAACAAATCATCTCCTGAACATTAATCGTTCACTGCATTACAGTGTTGAGAATCTTGGAATGGAGGACCTTGTGGCATAAACCCTTGTGTGTGTAGATATTGTAACCAATAAGTAGCAGTGCTAGTCTAGTTTGGTGAATTTGATATCTAGTGCTTCGTATTAATTGAATTTGTTCATCCCATTATCCACTTGTTCACTGTGATACCGTTCTGAGTTGTCCAGTATTAGCAGTCTTTTGGGAAGGCGTTGGTATGACTATATGATCATAATCAATAGGTTCAAAGGCAAACTCATCCCTCTGAGGTGAACGATGGCTGTGACTGAGAATGCAGAGCAAGCATAGGAGAATATATTTAAGGTCAGAGAATTTCTGATGCTTTCTCTGGGCTTGATGCTTGGCCCTAGAAGTTGCTGCCAATGCAGATTTGACTAACTCTTTGTAGCTAAGCTCCAATGGGGAGCACAAGGAGAAGCTGCTACTTCTCCAACAAACTTTCAGTATAAAGAAGCTGAGGATCTGATACAGGAGAATTTGTGGGACCAGTACTACTTTAAGAAGCAAAAGCAGGACTGGGATTGTCTTATATGCAAGAGATGTTAACACTGTTTTACCACTTGGAAGGGCAAAAGACTAGTGTTTCATGGGCCTTGTCCAAGTGGTATTTCAGGCTGGGCAAGGCTTTATTGTGAGTTCCCCAAACACTTTCTGTCTAAGAAAATGCACTGTCCTGGTGCATAACTGTTCCAACACACTGCTTTGGTAGAATGGAGGGTTTAGCTCCAAGGTAAACACTTGCTGGCTTCCAGTTTCCTGGGGAAAAATGTTTTTCATTCAGTACCGGATTGTGATTTACCCCTAAGTTCAGTAGGAAGGTGGAAATGAATATTGTGCCAGTTCCATTTCCCAGGGCTGAAGAAGACAGACATGCCACAAATGAATCCCTACCCTATCTCCTCAAACATGCAGCCCTCTCTGACTGTGGAAGCCAGGGACAGATGAAGCCTGAATAGTCTCACTCTGGAATGTGCAACAGGGCAATGGCATGCAAACATAAGCATATCTTCATCCAGGGATAGGCTCAAGATATAATGTTGCCTCTGCTCTCTCCTCACGCTCTTTTGAAAGAGTAATGTGTCCTCATCACGCAAAGATGGTGGTCAGGGATGACAAGATACAGGAAAGCAGTGAGGCTTTCCGCTTGTCTTTGAAGCTGTACCTGTTCTGCTGGTGACGTGATGTACTTGTTCTGTGCTTGCCTGGTAGCTTTAGGATGTCTACAGCAAAGAGCTTTTAAATTGCCTCAACGCCTGTCAGTGGTGGTCAATCCAGAATTTCGGTGGTTAGCATGAATGCATATGACACTGAAAGGCAATGAACTGCTGTAATACTTCAACCTGCTCTCCTGTAGCAGAATCTACCTGAGGAGTGTGCATGGGATGCCTTGTGTAGGGTGGCTAGAAAGTAATTAAATAAAGAATATTTCCATTTGAAAACTTAAGAGAAATACAAATTAGGGAGGCAGATGTTGTTTCTGCTAACACTTGCTGAACAACAGTGAATCCAACTGCAGTTTTCCTAACACCATCTGCCATTGCCTTTTCGGAAATGAAAGGGTCCTAAGCTACAATAGTTCTTCCAGCACTTATATTCTAACAGAGAGGAAAAAACATTCTGGCTTGCTCTGTCATTGCATGGACCTGTGATGTACCTATCTCTGTCTCTACTCATATACCACCACATACTGCTGGTTTTGGACAGCTTATTCTATTTGCTTTTCTCGTCTGCAAAATCTCGGTTCATAAAACAAGCTAAAGAATGTTAACCAGGGATGTTTCTCTGACAGCTGTGTGATATGCTGCTATCTTGTGTGTGAGGAATATGCATGGAGTCCTCCAAAGTTTGTGTAGACGTGATCCATGTGCCTTGTGAAGACACAGGGGAATTACGTTATAAGTCTCACTTTCCAGGAAAAGTAGGATCTAAGTCCAGGCTTAACTTCTGCCTTGCTGGCTTTATGTTCCTCTCGTGTCTTTCATCCTCATAATAACTAAAAGAGATCTTAACTGGAAGTTTTGGTCTGTCATTATTAAGCAATTCTGGGGTAGAAATAAAGGAGCTGTAGCCTGAGAAGGGAGGGAGGAAAATAGTATCCAGCAAGTACAGCAAAACACATTTTGGTTATAACACAACGGGTTTATTTTGTAACTGGACCAGAATACAACAGATATATTCTTGGTTGTTCTCTGTTCAGACCCAGACAGACATGGTGATAATCAGAAAGCACTGATAGGTGTTCTGTGTGATATATAAAAATGCTTTTGAATCACTCTTCTATTTACTTTGCATGGTTCTAGGAATCACAGTATCTTTCCCTGCAATCTTACAGAACGTTGAGGTTGCATAGTCCAGGATTAGTTGTTTAGGAAGCTGGAGAGAAGTGCACGTGGCTTTGGCACATGCATATAAGATGTATCTTACAATGCTGCTGTCCACAGGGGAATTTCTGTGGGTAAATAAGATTTCTGTCTCAAGGGCTGTCCATATGGCCCCTTTCACCAGCACTAATTCCACTTAGATTAACTGCACAGCGTGAATATGGGTCAAAGCCTGGATTGTTGGGAGAATGAGTTCCTGCTTGCAAACTGCTTTCCGCAGAAGTGCTTGTTGGCAGCTGAGATCATAGTGCTCACACTCCTCACAATAACCCACTTTGAAATGTATTTAAAGAGGGGTCTTGGCAGTCCGTTTGCTGCTTTTTCATACAAAGTGCAGGCCCGGGTTTGTAATCCCACTCAGCGTGTCGAGGCGTTTGCTGCTGGGCCGTCATCTTCTCTGACATTATGTAGCACAAGGCAAGGCATCTGCGTTTGGACCAGCAATACTAACTACTTTGGGTAGCATTTTTTCCCCCACTCTTCAGCAAGAGGAGAGGACTGCTCTTTGAAGTACTGCATTATTTATTATAGAAAAAAACTGCTGGGTTGTTTCTGTGAACACTGTGTCCTGACTGCAAGCGGTGAAAGGAGATAGACAGAAGGAGAAGAAGGGAAGGTACAGATCTCATGGTGTCCCTGGCTCACATGTGTCCGAGGTTCCAGTGAGAATTGTTTCTTGCTTTTCTTTCTCCTTTGCCTACTCTACTGGTGGCAAAGTCCCTACATTGCAGTCAGTCATTCCTGAATCTGCGGCTAGTTTGGTTGTCTCCTGTTGTGTCAGGATTCCTTAGGGGGGAAATATAAAGCTTAGCCATAAATGACCAGCTTTATAAAGTGGATCAAAGCTATCAGGTGAATAAACTCTTTTGGGTTGTTGTTTTGGTTTGGTTTGGTTTTGTTAGCTGTTTTTGTTTTAGTCTGAAGTGATCTTCAGAGCCCAGTTTCTTCTCATGCATTCCTAAGTTTTTCCCAAATTCACTTCTACTGTTCATAAAGAGAAGTGCCTTTGACCCAGACCTGGAGGTGCTTTAAGCTCAGGCTCAGCAGTTAGAAGAATAGGTCAGAGGCTAGAACCTGCCCACACTATAAGGAGTACAGAGGTAAGATTGTTTCAGTGCCACTAGCCCTCCCATCTTTGTCACCAGTCTCTTTACTTCTTAGATAGACAGATAAATAGACAAATTTTTGACAAGTGACTGGAAAATGAGTGTAAGTCATCACAACACAGGAAACCGCATCCCTTTAGATGCTGATGGTGGGCTATGAGGACCCAGTAACACAGGCATGGTTCTGATGTGAAAATGCTTGCAGCTTGGGTAGCATAGGAGGTTTACGTGCCTATTTCTGGGACTAATACTGCAGTACAGAAACAGGGGAGAGAGTGAAACAATTCACTGGACCTAAGGGCCTCATGGATAAAGAACACATGGCAGGTGTTTGCTTTTTGCCTCTGCTACCAACCTGAGTTTGGACGACTGTCCCAATCGCATTCTGCTTGCACGTACAGTGCCCTCCACCTCCACATTTGTAGATTAAAAACATTGAGTATGTATCGAATAGCATATAATTAAAGTGGGCAGAGCGAAGGTGGATACAGTTTTGAGGAGACGATGAATCCCTCACCTTTTTTCTGGCCTCATGGTTTTGTGACAGTGTGAAGCTTCTGCCCACTTCCATTCGGTGACACAGGGCAGGGTGTCCATAGTGGAAGGGCACAGGCTCCAATTTGCTTCGCTATCCTACCTTCCAAACAGTGCAGACACAGAAGTCAACATTTCTGAGAAAGTTTTGTTTACTTATTTTAATACATGCGGAAAATATGATAGCTGCTTGTGCTGCATGCAGTCACACTTGCAAAGGGATTCCTGGCAGTTGCGAGAAGTAGAGAGAGGTATAGAGAGGTGTTCTAAAAATCTGAATGGTTTGCATGGCCTAGAAGATGAGCGGTCTTATAAAATAAAGTATTTTCTATGGGTGGTTGTAAAACAGTTTAGGATCATTAAAGGACAAATATTTTGGGGCTAGTTTTGTTTTGCTTGCTTTATGAGAGTGCACTTTTTTCTGAAGACTTCTACTGCTGTTTTGAGACCCCCATACTAGGAACTTTCTTCAGTATTTTCCCATTTCTTTCTCCTTATGAATGCAGGAAGCACAAAATATTCTTCTGGCATTTGAGCTGCAGTTATTTTGAATGGCTCCAAACAGAGGGAAATGTGTTTCTGCGGTAGTTGCTGCAGAGAAAGAATTTTGCTGAAATGTCTCTCTCCCACCGCCCTTTGGTGGCTGCAGAAAAGAAGCCAGTGTTTGAGGCCCCAGCTCTGTGCATCTGCTGGATCAGTTTAGGCCAATTTTCCCCCCTCCCCTTCCCCTCTTTCCATTAGCAAACTAGATATAAAACAGAAGCCATTGGACAAATAGGAAAAATGTGTAGCAGAGGAAGCCCTTGTGATTAGGGAGCTGTTAACCAGTTATTTCATGTCCGGCTTTCAGTGTATTTATAAAAATGATGCTATTCAGTGACACGTTGAATTACTATAAATGGCATTGGCTCGGTTGCTTTCTCATGGAAGCCAACTTGCACTTTATTTTTAACTTGGGCCCACTGATTATTTTTAAAGTTAGTGTACTATTTGTTAAAGTGGTGAAAGTAGCAGGCAAAGTGTGAACGATATACATCAAATTTGCTCACTCTGTCTTGCCAGTGCACTCCAGAGTCCTGCAGAAGCATGTTGGGAGAAAGCAGCTTGGTCAGTGTCTGTCCATTCGCTGCTTGGCTGTTCTGAAGACATGGCTGATTGACAGGATTAGTAGCAGCTGCAGTATTTGGTTTTGTGATGTGGAAGCTTGTCCATTAGGAGCTGGCTAAAGTAGTAAACTCCTCCTCCCCTTTTTTTCCCACTGATCACCAGCAGCCGTCACATCGTTACATGCATTTATAATGTCCTTGTTGAGACTTCACTGTGTGCACATGGTTTAAATCAACGGCTTCCCAAACAGGGGGAGCAAAAGCACCAGTACTCCCTACCTGCCTCCAATAATGTGCTCGTAAACTTCAGGGACAGGGAGAAAGAAAAATACAGCTCGTGGAAAAGCGCGAGGGGGTTCTGAGTCTACAGTTCACGCCATGCCTTGGACAAAGATGTGAGTCTTGCATCATGGTCTAAATGTGGCTTAGGCTTCCATACATTTCTTCTAGAACAAATTTCACAGAACAGAAAATGTTCTGCATGGCATTGTGGCACCTGAGGCAGATTTTCAAAGCTGTCCTTTTCATATCGAGGCAGCTGGCAGGTCTAGTCTACTTGATGAACAGTGGCTAATAACTGACACCCACAAAGCAGGAAGGACACCATTGCAAGTCTAGGGCACGGGTCTTATCTTCCTTGCTTTATTTAGGGGGTACGTTACAGCTCTCATCACTCTTGCTGGAATTTCCAGATAGTCTTCAGGGCTATCACTACCAGTAAATGAGATACCTGTGGAACTAAAGCATTGTACAAAACTGTCTTAAAGGCAGCTCTAGCCTGGGTTGACACTTGGGGATGAGAATCTTACACAAGTGCTAGAGAGACATCTCCATGCCAATTCAATCCTAAACACTAAGCATTCATTCCAATGGCACAGTCTTCTGGTTTCCAGTTATATTTCCTCAAGGATCAAGACTTGTACAGTAGCTTTACTGTGTATAAAATGGCAACACTTGAAATCTAGATTGAACTGACCGCTCAACAAAATATTGTCCAGCACCAGGATTTTGCAGTGGGACAAACAGAGTACACAAGCTTGGTATATCTTTCCCTTCTTTGCTCTCTCTGATTCTGAGAGATCCAGTGCATCATAAAAAATGTTGCTTTTAGAGCATTCCAGCCTGTCCTTGGTAGCCATCCAGTTTGTGTGTCTTGAGAGATCCTTCATAAGATTTACATTCAGTATTCTGATTGGAATGGAGAAGGCTGCATTTGCTTATACATTACTGGGGTGAGAAATGAAGAGTTTCTAATCATACCACAGGACAGCCTATTTGCTAACAGGCTGTCTTCTAGTCTGGAAATTTTATAAACTGCTTAAATAAAAATAAGTCTCTTTTGACTGAGATTTAATAGCAGATACATTTGTGATGTGTCCTCTGATTATTCAAGTATTGCTATTTAAGTAGGTGAAATATGGTTAAGAATAATGGAAATTATTTTATTTTGACCTTTCTTTAGTTTTACTGCTGCCATAGTTGACAGCAGAATTTAGTCCTTACAACCATCAAACTGGAAATGGCTTTGCCTTATCCATGCCTCAAATTTGTCATCTGCTGGGTGGAGGGATGATTATGTTGCTTTGAAATTCTGTTTACTAAAGAAATAAAATCCTTTTTGTGATTCATTACCCCTTCCTTGCTTGTTGCATTTATTTGCTGACTTGCTAATTCCCTTGATTTAGTAACTTTGTGATTGTAAAGACCCTTCCAACGTGTTCACTACTTGCATGGACTGACTCACTAGAAGGCGCTCTCTGACATTTTGGTTAGGTAATGGAAGTGTAAGGAAGAGGAAAGAAAATAAAATAAAAAGTCAGACCATACTTGGTTCGGCATCCTGCTTGTAACCCAGCATGGTTGCGCTGGAATCCTGCTGATGGAATGTCCTGACATTATGGTGTTTATTTCCACCACAGCCCTGAAATGTAAACAGGACATCGTTGGATGCTAATCCAAGGGGCAGGAAATGACTGAGAATCCTGGACTCTTGGGCTATTGGTAGGACACAAGGAAGTGAAATTTACAGGAGGACTGGCATATAGTACCAGCAGTGCACTGGACCCCGCGTCAGAGGGAGTGTTTTCAGGAAAGGTGCCTGACGTATGTTTACAGGGAGGAACAAAACATAGCACTAGTGACAAAAGAAATGCATCAATATATACAGCAACTTGCAGGGCGTTTGGCATGTTAAGGCACTCTGAGCATCCCATCTTACTGCAATGAAAGATAGAGTTTGCCTTGAGCTTGAAATATATACAGAATCAATGGCAGCGTATCACTGAGGTATTTATTTTCACCTGTGCCTTATAACACAAGAGTGAATTCAGCTGAGGAACATGAAAGTAGCGGGAAAGGGGGCCGTGAAGCATCTCTTGTTCCAGCCCTAAAGCCCAGAGGGCATGGATGGGAGGTCAGGGAAGCATTGGTTTAAGTGGTTTGATGCACTAAAAAGGCAGCTGTGCCTTTTTTTTTAGGCAGACCTAAATAAATTAATGACATGAGGATAGTACTGAACTTCTAGTCGTGGCTCCCTCCCCACCCTGAAATGGAAAGGGGCACCTACAGCTTGTATAAGATGGTGCCTGCTGTCTGCATTCTGGAAGAGGAAGCTTAGCCACGGCAAAACTATTGCTACATGTTGTGGGGCGCTTGAGATTCTTATTGCTGGAAAGAGGGTTGCACCCCACTTTTATCCTATTAGAAGACCTTGACTCTTTCAAGGAGCAGCTGCTAATACCTCCTCTGTAGCACCCCTTGTAGTAGCGAAGACAGAACTGTGTTGTAATGAATATAAAGGGGGTCCTTTACTGAAGTTGCTAAATGCACACAGACTCTGTAATTCACACTGACTCTCCAGCTTCCAGACTGGCTGACTGCTGCCTGATGTTGCCACACAAGGTCTCCCTAAGTCTTGGTCTGGCGTCTGTAGCAAAAAAGCGACGGGCTGAAAAGAAAATGAATCAAGTTTTCTGTGCTGTGAGTGTTGTGCACTGTTTTTTGTAGTAACTCTCCACGCACTCTGCTGGATGCCTTTTGCAGGAAGGCATAGTATTATGGTAGGCATCATCTGGCTGTTTTCGCGAGCATCTTGCTGGCACAGCATTGATACTTTTTGAACGAAGTCCTCTGAATTGTGCCTCTGCTGTGCTGCTTGGGCTGGGTTTCCATCCGGATCTGAAATTGGAAATTTATTACTTGGAACTGGTTTTTAAAGGTGAAACTGACACCGGTTTCTTATTACTTACCAAGTCCTGAGGGCAGAGTTACATTCCTGACGCTGCTGTAGGTGTTAATGATTTCATCAACTTGAGAAGCACAGAGCCCTGAACTCTGCTCTTGGCAGCTAGTAAAGAAGGGAAACTGACTTTCAAATATTTTGTTTTAAAAGTTGTTTTTTTCTAATGGTGTTTACATTAGCAAACTGGAATTTGTGGGACAGACTTACAACTGGAACTAAGAGAATTTGTTGACTACTTAGTTCTTAGAAATCAAATCAATAGTAAAGCCTCAGTAGGCTGCTGAAACTGGTCTTGCCAAGGACCTCTGAAGTTGCAAAAGAACAAGAATCTGTGAGTGGGCCTGCTATGGATGCAGGCCTAAGAGTTTCATTTACTTGGTATGTTTTCTATGCCTCAAAATAATCAGGAAGGATAGTATTATGCAGATCCCAAGATTTTTTTCTAGATTACTTTCAGTTGCATGCAAATAGCTCAAAAACCTTGCTCTAAATCTGGAAAGATTTCAGGATGTGGTTTTTTATTTTATTTTTAGAATAGCTTCTGTCTTGTGTTGTGCAGGAAGATGGCATTGGGTACAAGGACTGGGATTTAAAATCAGAATTAACTGGCATTACTCTGGGCTCTGCTGCTTACTTGCTGTATGATCTTAAACAGACCATCATTCTCTTCATACCTCTATTGTGATATCCTTGTGTCTTGCCAGGTTGCCATGACACATAACTAGTTCTCTTTTAAACTTGAATAACTCTTTCAACCCAAGAGCTTGCTGTTTTTCAAGTGACCACTGTACATGTGACAGATTGCTGCAGAGGCAGTAAATGGAAGGTTACAGAATTTAACATTGATTAATCCTAGGTATTGATGGATGAGACTCAAAAGCTTATCCTGTAATTATTTATAGAGGTGCTTAAAAGGTGACTTGTTGATCACCATTTATAATAAGCAATACAGAGAACATTCAATGATAACATTCTCCAGTCTGGGAAAACTAAGTGAGGGCCCAGGCTCTGGGAATTGAAACTTGGCAGATGACACACAAATTTCTAAAGTGAGAGAGAGTTTACTGAGGGTTATGGTAGATTTTTCTACTGCTGGAAATCTTTAAATCCAATGAGATGCCTATTGAAAAGCTATATTCTACTTCAGGCAGGAATTAATTTAGGGCAATCCTGTGGCCTGTGCTATGCATGAGATCAGACTAACTGATTGGTACAACACTTTCAGCTTTATAGTTCATAAGGTTGTCTATCAGGTTTGTGAGCGTAAGTCTGACTGAGGCCAGTGGAAGCCAAATAAACCTGAGGCCAGAGTTTTACACTGCCTTCTTTCACATCCTTCATGCTTCCAGCCCATATTCACTTGTTGCCCAGTTAACACATGGAAATGTCCTCCTGAATTACTTTTATCTTCTCATCACTGCAACGTGCCAGTTGGCGTGTTCTGATCTGCAGTACTTTCCATGTGTGCCTTAAAGTTGTGAGTTGCTTCTTTTTTGTTTTACTTGTTTTCTTGAAATGAGAATTGAAAAGTGAGAAGGTTTGACTGGATCTAAGAGGCAACATGTCAGGTTGTGGACACAGCTCAACATTCCCGCTCTTCTGTCCCTTCGGCAATGATTGTCACAGGGCATTCATATGTACTTATATTTGTGATTTTTTTTTAAACTTTTTTTTTCCTCCCAGCATTGTACCATTCAAAATTGTTCAGTAAAAGAAGGGGTCTTTGATTGCTGAGTTACTATCCGTGCTTCACACACTTCTCCAGCAAGTCAGGTGGATATCTGCTGTTAATTTCCCCCCTGTACGTTATGGCACAAGGCACAGGTGGATCTTGTTTATTCTGTCTCCTACTGTTGTGCTATGCTATCTGATCATAGTAGATGAGGCAGCTCAAGGATAAAGGAGAGCTCCATATTCCTGACCAAACTAGCAGCTAAATGACTGCTGTTGCTGAAGGACTGCAGTTGGTAATAGCCTACAGGTGTTGAAGTTAGAGAGGATCACCCCCTGGCTGTTTGAGTGACTATTCTGAGAAGACAGGTGAGATCTTGGTAAGTGGTCATCTCCTTTACTGATACTGGTGGTTGGACTTTTAAAGAGCTCGGTATGTCTCATGCAAATTTTTCCATTAAGATTTTCCTATTAAAAGGTCTGTTCTCTGAATTGCCAAATTTTGATGAAAATATAGAGTTTCCCAAGTGTTTCCACATTCTTATAATAGCTGGATATTTCAAAATTTTTTATAAATCGCACCAGAAAAATGTATTTATTTGTGACTATTTCCTTCTTCCTTTTTTTAAATGCTGCTGAATGCTATGCAATCAACAGTGATAATTTTTTCTAAATTCCTTTCTCTATCCTGTTCTTTTGGGTTCAGTAGAATGAGAAGAGACATTGGTGAAAGGGGAAATATTTTTGTTTTTTCTTTTCCTTTTTAAAAAAAAAAAATCTCAAAAGGCATCCATACAATTCCCAACACTAAAATAGCTTGCTTCTTTTCCAAATGATTTTTTTTCTATTTCAAGAGAGTTCTTTCTCCTTTTTACCAGCTCTTTTCAATAAGCTGCACTCTGGAAATTTGCCTCCTGTTTTGCACTGAAATGGAAGCTGGGTAGTTTTGTGAAAATATGATCTTGGTGGCAAGGGCCAAACTCTCTTTAAAATTAAATTCTGTTTATTGAAATTCAAGTGTGTCCTGTACATGCATGGCAAGTGAAGTCTGCAGATTATATGTATAACCCCCTTCTTATAAGGCACAGTGGTGAAGGCGGCTAGGCTGCAAAGCAGACTGATAAGATCAGTGCATTTAGAGAGAGGATTTCCTGCATTTCCTCTAAATAGTAAAATGTTCCTTTTATGGCATGCAGTTGAACAGAAAAAGCATCAACTAATTGAGATGTTCTCTTCAATTAATCCCTGTTTTGAATGAATGCCCCGAAGGGCCACATACAACTTGGAGAGGCCAGGCTAGCTGTCTTTGCAGGCATCGTTTCAGGTAAGCCTTTAGAACTCTCAGGGACTAATTCCATGAGGCTACAACGTGGATGTGGCTGGATAAGCTCAGCTACTGCATGTGATAGGGCTGGCCCCAAGGGAGATTGAGCAATTCCGCTGAAAGGAATCTTACTCCCAGCATCTCCTGGGTGTAGTCTAGCAGGCGAGTGTCCTGAAGAGACCAAGCAGCTGCGTGGTAAAGGATTGCCTGAAGAGAAAGGACACCTGGTTCCTACTCCTTGGGGGCTACATTGTTTTTCTGGCATAGGGGTGCACGCAGCTCTATTTTAGGTTAGCTTAAAATGTAAGGGTCGCTTTTGGATTTTCCCTGTCTTTTATGTCTTTAGAGAAAATAATCAAGCTGTCTTGAGGGGAAGCCCTTCTGATTTTGAAATGGTTATGAAAAAGACATCACCCGAGGGCTCTGTCGGAGGCTTATCTGATAGATAATGTCTACAGCGCAGGAGGATGGCAAGTCGGGGCCAAGTGTACACTCGTTTAGCACATGATGTTTTGGTGAACTGGAGAGTGTGTTTGATTTCGGGATCCTGGGGGAATGCCTTTATCTGCAGCACTGGTGCATTGGTGTGGGAGTTAATACCCTTTCCTTCAGACCTGATTGGGAGGAGGTGTGCGGTACTTGGAGTACTTCAGGAGAGCCACAGGAAAGAGAATAAAGTTAGAAAGTAGTACAGGATCGAGAACGTGAGGGAGTGAAGATGAGCTGTTTGCTACTGGAAAGCTGTAATTTTCAGCATCATGGTCTCTCTAGCCAAGTTTCTGTGGAGACAGTCCCTAGCACATAAACTGTCAGATGTTTGGGGAGCTACATGCTGCTGAGCAGGAAATCATTCAAATTCCTTATCTTCCACACAACAGGCTAAGGAGAAGTCCTGCCAGAAAGCTTGCACCCCGGCCTCAGGGATTAGGGCTTGACCTCTGGGAAAGGGTTTTCCTGGGGTTTTGCTTACAAAAACTGAATTCAACTACTTTCTAAGCATTTGCCCTGAAGAGCTTCTGAAGGGCAAATACTAGATGGTAGTGGTTAGCAGTCCTGCTGTGGCTAAAATCCCATCCTATTCCCACAGAAATCAGTGGTCAAACATCCACTGACTTCAGTGCAAGCAGCTGAGGCTTACAAAGGGAACAATTCTGCAAAGCCCTAAACTTCTGGAGAATTCAAACTCTAACCCAAGGGTGGTTTTTTTTTAGTTTGGGTCATCTCCAGTTACGAAAACTTATTCCCAAGCAATGATGTAATGAGACTGTAGACTCGCATGTCTAGGGAATGTCTTGGAGCGGGCCAGTGCAATAACAATGGTAGTACCTGGTATGGGAACCAGTAGATGTACAGGTCGATTGTGTTTGTCACTGTCACTGCCTATGTTAATGCAGGGACAGTGTCTATCCTGTGGATGGTACTAGAACTGGGAACAGTAGTTTGAAATGTGTTACCAGTCAAGAGCTTTTCTTTAAGCCTGCCTCAAATTGTGAAATCCTCTGGAGAACGACAGCTTTTAATGTTAATGACAGTTTTGTTATTAACAAAGTTTGATAAGCATTACCAGTCAAGAACTTTTCTTTAACGCTGCTTCTATTAGTATTAGATTATCTGGGGAATCACAACTTTTAATATTAATGACAAAATTGTGTTGTCATTAACATTTAGTTTTGAGAAATGATGGGGCAGATACCTAATAGAGTGGAGTAATAATCTGTGAAGACTCACCTTCCACAAATATGAGGAGTCATTTTTTTTGGGTGATTGAACCCTGTCTGTGAATTCTTGTGGTGTGAGAACCTGGTGTGAGAATGAGTTTGATTTATGGGAAAATGTAGTGGTGTGTTTATTTCTAGCATACCTTTTCGATGCATGCATCTTTGTTCTGCAGCTTGTTCTTGTCTGTAATTAGCAGATATTGGTTCATAACAGAACTTCTGCAATAGTCTCTTGTCTTGCAGCCAACCTAGATCTGTACACAGAAGTCCCCTAAATGCTTATGTAGAGCAGGGACTTTGCTGGTAAGAGGACTTTTGAGAAATTTGACTCTTTGCTGAAGAACGATGCAGTCTTTTCAGTGGTGCCCAGTGACAGGATGAGGCAGTGAGCATAAGCTGAAGCACAAGGAGTTCCATCTGAACTCACGAAATTTTTCGCTGTGAGTGTGGCTGAACACTGGCACAGGTTGTCCAGAGAAGCTGTGACTCCATCCTTGGAAATAGTCAAAGCCCAAATGGACATGGTCCTGGGAAGCCTGCTGTAGCTGACCCTACTTGAGCAGGGGGCTTGGATTATATAGTCTTAAGAGACCCCTTCAAACCTCAACTGCCAAGATCAATATTGCAGCATTTTCTTAATAGGCAGCAACCTGCCTGGCTCAGCCTTATCTCAAAAGCAGCAGCAGGAGTCATGTGAATTTATTGTCACATCCAGCCTGTGAACCACTTTCTAGTGCTTTACCTTTCTTCAGCTCCACAAGGTGTGTGGTGTGTGTCTTTTGGCTCTTGACTGTGTGAAAGTTTTTGGCATGTGGCTTCTGGGGCCAGGAAGTTGGGCTTTTCCTGGAAAAGATTCTTGGTAGTACACATTGCTTCTAAATGTCCTCTTTAATCCCCTTTGCAGACCAAAACTATACCTTTTTCTTAAAGGGGGTATTTCAACTCATCATTTCACACTTGCCTTTTCTTTCTTTTTCTCTGTCTCTAGTAGTTGCTCAGAACTCGTTTATCAACTTCTGAATAAAAGGTGCGTCATGGCTCACCCCACCACTACCTGCTCCAAGAATTGTTCAGTCTGCCTCATAAAGAAGACCTGTCAGATCTTTCTTGTTAATCTGGGGATTGTTTGTTTTTAGTTTTACACTGTAGTATTTGCAAAGAAAGAAAACTGTCTTTGTAAGTGCATGAAAGAAGCATCGTTCCTTGAAAAAGACATATAAAGTTTCTTCAGTGATGCTGAAGGCAATGTTTTCATTTTTCTGTCTTACCTTCAACCATTTTTTTTCCTTTTGTTCCATATATTTCATGTAGATTAGCCTCTACTGCCTGGTAAAATAAATGTGGACTTGTAATTTTTTCTACTAATTTTCAGAGATGGACAGAATAAAACGTGTGGTTTGGGATTCTAATGTCTTTTTACTGGAAAAATATGGATGGAAATATAAAATGGGGCATTGGAGCCTTGTGAGACGGGGCTCTGTGTGTGTAAAGCCATTGTGGGATACTTGAGGGAACCCTGATTACATCTCACTTGGGCTTTGAGGGGACCAAGACACTCCAGCTATTCTGCTGATCTTATTTCAAAACCCTCAGGTTGCATCCCCACCAACTTTTGGATCTGACGAGCCAAAGTGGTTAGTCACCTCTGCAGCTTTGTGTGGATCCCTCCCCACATATTGCTTGGGAAACCACATTGATGAAGGAAGGCGGGGTGTAGCACACCAAGCCGGGAGATGACTAAGTACAGAGGGATGTACATACACATCATTATTCTTTTCTGCACCGGATAAATTCTGTTTTCTTTCAGGACCGTTGGGATGCAGGTGGTATGGAGAGAAAAAAACAGGCCTGGGCCTTCGAGTGGGACTTGTTTAAGGAAAATTTTAGCACTGTGACCCTAGTGGGGCTGTGCATCCAAAATACTGGAGGAGAGCCATAAAACAAACCAGCATAAAATAAACTTGTGGTACATGTTTTAATACTTACGTCCCCAGCTACTTTTGGTGTGTTTATCAAAACATTGTGAGCTTTTGGATCTGTTTGGTGGTGGGAATGAGGACAAAGATATGAGATAGATATATATCTATGTCGACCGTAGTAAAGCTTTGTTTTAGGCCCTCTATCTTTAAATCTCCTTACTGAAGTACTTCCTTGGATGGATGAAGATAGGAAAGATGTGCTGCAAAAATCTGTGTTTTCAGTAGTGTAATAAAGCTGGTGGAAGGGAATTCCTTGGACTGGTTGCAAATCCTCTCACTTTTGCTTTATCTAGAGGGGAGTATTTGCTACAATGGCCGTCAGTGGAGTTTGGAAGAGGGGCCAGAAGTCTGGACTGAGGCTGTTTCACTGTTTGCAGACAGGGAAGAAAGGAAAACTAGCAGAAGTTTTCTGGTTTTCTCTTTTAGAACTGCATTGGGATGTGTGTGTTTGGTTTTCTGAGCCTGGAAGCATTCACTCTGTAGAAACACCTTGCACTGAAAACCAGGTATAAATGACCAAGCAGCTTCCACTGCTTGGAATTTTGACTCATGTTTCAGTAGTTGGAGCTTAAAGTATGTGTTCTACCTGCCAAACCTGTTATTCATTTTTAACACGTTTATTCACGGGTTACCTGCGGGAGCTTAACTGACCAGCAGAACGGGAGGACATTGCTTTACTCTTCACCAACTGAGTGACAGTGCCTCGGGTTGTGAATGCATGTATGCTGTTTGTGGATGGCTAATGCTGAACCACTTATGTGGTTGGTGAGCAGCTCCTGGATGTCAGTGCGCTGGCATATTAGATTATTTCCTGGGGGTTGTCTCAGAAGTGGTAGGCAGGTGAGAAGGATTTTGTTTGATGGGCTCCAAAGCTATAGCTGGTGAAGAGAATCTGCCAATAGAAGTAAGAAAATAACATAAATAATAATAACACTGGCATATCCCAACAAGTTATTCAATGTGGCAGAAGAAGTCTGCATCTAAAATCACTTTCCCCTGTACATCTTGTGTTAATTATACTCTCCAGAGTGAGTGCTGCTTATCTACTGCTGCTCTGTGACACGTTGAAAATCTATGAGTTAGGAGGAACAGTGAACAAACTACTTCTAGGTCTTTGCTGACAGGGTGGTGGGGGTGCAGGATGGAGAGAGCTGAAGGCTGTTGCAGTGCAGTCCATGATGCACAACTCTCCACTGTGGCACTGTCTGGCAAAGGGGCTGAGGCTCTGCTCAGGGCGTAGAGAGATAGGGAAGCTCTGACTTTCTGCACAGCTTGAAAGCAGCTTCTGCTTAGTGGTGTCAGTGCCCTCAGTTTCTTTCTAATTTGAGGCAAGCTGGTTGCGCTGTTATGGAAGAGTATTCCTGAGCAAAGAAGGTGAAGGGGAGGCGTGGAAGTGTAGTTGAAGCATAAAACTACCACTGACATACAGCATATGTTGCTTTTCTGAATCTGTCGTCAGACACTTTCACAGAGTTAGGATTAAGGATGAAAACTAAACCTTTTTTGAGTACAACCATCCTGGCAAGAGGTCTGTGTAGCACTAACCAAGTACATATATTCTTTCATGTTCAAGCATGAGGTATTACCACCAATTTATATTTAGCTTTCTGCCTCACTGCATTGCCCACTTCTTGAAGTGAAGAAAACATTTTTACAGCCCAAATGAAAAGGTGTTTTATCTTCAATCTAACCATTCATTTTAAATCTCAATTATTAAAAAAAGAAAGTTTCTCTGCCAGCTCTGCTCCTAGCACCATCGGATTTTCTTTCCTTTT
This sequence comes from Tringa tobata, assembly GCA_033628505.1. Classification (NCBI taxonomy): domain Eukaryota; kingdom Metazoa; phylum Chordata; class Aves; order Charadriiformes; family Scolopacidae; genus Tringa; species Tringa tobata. Next base: position 1,592,387 of record JAHREE010000287.1, read on the forward strand.
TTTAATGATAGCAATTGCATGAGCGAGTGCAGTTAAAAAGAGGCATTCATACTGGCGCCTACGGAAGTTTGTATATGATTTGGAATACATTCCCCAGGAGTCAGGAAATGATGATTTGGATGCTCTACTTTGACTTTGCTAAAATCAGCTCAAAAGACCTTTGGAGAAAATGAAATATTTTGAGGACTAAAAAAAATAAAAACATCTCAGGTGACCACCTGGCACAATTCCAGTGAGGGACATTTCACCAGAAACGAACTGAGTCTGAGTTCTGTTTGGAAGAGTTGGCCTCTTGTTCTATGAGGTTTCTATTGGAATTAATAGGAGTCTGTTATACCCATGGAGACGAAACTATATAGGGAATGTATGTCGTTCACTCGTCTGAGGAATGAAAGGCTCTTGTAAAGTCTCTATAACCTAATTCCAATAGTATGTTCACCCTGGCATTACTGCCTTGATAAGCCAAATGGAATTTTGAGGATACCTTCCAATATCTTTCTGAAGAAAAGGATAAAATGCTTTTTAGATTTTTTTTTCTTTTTCTGCTGACTTTGCCTACATAAATATGACTTTTGGGGGATTCCCTGGCAAAGGTCTGAAATAATTTGCTTTACAGAATATGAAACCTTTAGTATCTGATAAGAAAGAGATTTCCTCTGACCTCAGCCTAAATATTTGAAGAACTGAATACAAGGGCATAAATTTATGTTTTTGACTGAACTATTGGCTGGTTGACCCACTAGCATTACCTCTACACCAAGGTCCTTCCACAGCAGAAGACTTGCTGTAGTACTCCCACAGAGCACAGCATCCTTCCAGTTAGAAAACTGATCTTTCCTCTTGCCCTTTGCTCTATTTCCCATGATAAGTGGTTTCGCTCTATTCAGTTATTTATTAACTGAAACTCAAATTCTGGTCCTTAGAGACACTCCTTCCAACTTGGAGACGTGCTTTATTTGGTCCAGAGTGGTCAGTTTGAAGGGGCAGAGAGATCTCTTTTCTGAGATATTCACAGTGTCAGTTTCTTTCTATTACATGAATGAGACACAACTTCTTCTCAAGGTGGATCCAGTCCCAGTATTAAAGTTTTTTGTTTGTTTTTTTTTGTTTGTTTGTTTTTCATTTTGGCAATGCTATAGTTTATCCTCTGTTGCATGGATGTTTCTGAGGTACTGTGAAAATCACTTCCTTGGAGCTCACTTCTCTAAGCAGCTTTCTGAGAAACGGGTGGCTCGGTAGTCATCATGCTGGGATCTGATGATTGAGAACTGTATGCCATGCAGTTGTACTATTGCAATTTAAATAGAGAGAAACTCTGACTGTAGGAATAATCCAGTAGATGCTGCATATGTGTCCTGCATATGTGTCCTGCAATATTGATATGGATACGAAAATGTGCTCTGGGAATTAAGGAGAGTTAGTGCTGCTATTTGTAGGTCCTGTAGGACATGAATTGTTTCCTTATCATGCATGACCTCTTAAAAATGTAGAAAATTTTTGCCTGTGTTTGAAATCACAGCATGAACAGGATATTGTAAGGCCTTGTGGACTCGTTCTTGTCTAAAGAACAGGTTTTTTTCTTGGAAACAAAATAACGTTCCTTAAAACTACTTCCCACACCAGTTCCCCTGTCTATACTCGCATTGCTTAATGTGTTTAATTCTGAGGTTGTCCCAGTTGAGCTTTTTGTGATTAATAGCTGATAACACTGTAAACCCAGCACGAAGAACATTTCCTGGGCAGTAGCCATGCTGCTTTTGACTGATGTTAGGGTATGGACAGAACAAGTACTGGGGAAGAGGTCACTCTGAAGAGGTGTGGGCTCAGTGTTTGCATTATACATCTGCTAGTTTATCTTCTTTTCAGACATTTGCAGAGGGAGCCACTTCTCTGTACAATTCTCTCTGTTTTAAGCATTGCCAGGCACCACTGCAGTGCAGTGGACCCTTTGCTTGTAATGTGATTGACCATGGGGATAAAAAGGTAAACCACAAGGATTCAGTAGTGTTAGTGCCATTTAAATCTCATACTTACTGGTCCAACAGCCAATAGTTAAAAATTAGTGATAGGCTGGCAGCTTGTGTGCAAATTGCTGAGTTACATGTAGTGTATTTCTGCTTGGACTTGCTGTCTACTCCAAATACATAGTTGGTCTTGATGTTTCAGAGATTCTGACATTTTGCTGGGAGGTACGTGCAAAGTGTTGAGTGAAAACTGAGAGTGCTTCCCTGTTCAATTGGTTTTCTGGGCAGCAGGAGGGTCAAATGCTGCTGCTACTTCTTGGTTACTGGAAAGACTTTGGAACTGATTGTCTGTGTCTTCTCTACAGCAAGTAGAAAAATGGGGATAACAGCAATTGCAGTCTTTCTGGGACATATTCTTGCATAACATGTATTTATCTTATAAATGTCCCTGCTTGACATTCAAGACCTGAACTTGTTGTAGGAAGCAATGTATGACTGTTTACTGTCTTTATTTGCATGTATTCCATCCATAAATTTAAAATATAAGATGCAAGATTTAAGTAAGTTTTATATATGCTTCCAAAAGGTGAGACAAAACAAATTGCAGCAGGTGGTGTTTTGGATAAAGCCCTATACAATCTATCAAATAAATCAGTGCTGTACAGAACTACAGCCAGCAAGCAGTAATATTGGTACATGTTCTGCAAAGACATACATCACTGGGTATAATAATAATAATTTTGGCAGCCCTAAGGGGACAAAGAAGATGCTCCTTCTCTAACAGAGGTTAGACTTCTGTTCTATTCTGTTCTATTTGTATATGATGGGCCTTCTTTTTGAATCATGTCTAAGGAATGCGTGCACCAACCAAGTGGCTGTTTAGAAGCAGGGTTGGGTTTTTTGCTGTTTTTTTTTTTTTCTTGTAGTGTGCAGCTGTAGTAGGGAGCTGAGGGAGTTTTATACTGCAGTTAGGTTTTCTGTGGAGCGTGCTCAAATCTTTGTCAACAAGATGCAAGTAGCTTGGGCTCAGAAGCTGAAAGAACTTGCTGTAACTTCAGGCAGCCTATTGAATTGCTATAGATGTTAGAAGTCCAGAGATGGATACCCAAATATCCCCTGTATGGGGCTTGTCTGAAGTTTTCTTTGGGTATCTGAACATTCATTTAAGCAAATGACTTATCCTTGGAGAAGAACAGTGTGTTGGTCAGTTACAGTTCTAGGAGATCTTCCCTAGATATACTTTGATACCTAAACTGTTCTTAATCATGAACAGTAAAAGGCCTTGATGTGGACCTGACCTCTTGCCATGAGAATCTGGGAGACAAAAACTTGCTACCAGCAGTAGAATAGAGTTGGTAGCAATTGCCACAGACACCACACACTTGTGTACCGTGTGATTCAGACTAGATGGATGTGTATTGCTTTGTAGAGAAGATTTTCACATTTGGGTCTTTTAGAGGGTTTCTCCCTGTTCCTCCTTTTACTGCATCCTTTGCAACATACTGCCGTTGGCCAAAAGCACCCACTGACCTTGCAAGGAAGGTGGCTGGTTTTAGGCATGGCTTTCTTTTCACTCTCATAATTGATCACTACTTGTGTCACTCAGAGCATCAACTCTGTGGAATTTGACCTTAATATAGATGAAGCCTTGTTCAACCTAATGTTGTGAATCACTAACAGCCCCAAAACCTAAAGCAGTCAGGGCTCTGAAACTAGCTTTCAGTGTTGGTGTAAAGTCTCCTCTTGTAAATATTAAAGCAGCCAGAAAATATATTTTATCTGGATGCCACTTAAAAATACACACAGAAAACAACCCTAAATCCCTTTCCAAATATCCATTCTTCATGAAGATACGTTAGGTTAAAAGTTCAACAATTTCACCAAGCTGCTGTGTTGGAATCCAAACCTACTTGCGTAATGTTGAGGTTTCAGGGCATTGAACCCAGAATATCCCTTGTTAGAATGTTGAACAAAAATAAAAATGCTGGAATAAAATGCTGAATATGACCTTTTCTTAACTTCATTTTTGAGATTTATTTTTAGTGCCAAATTGACAACTCTAGCTTAAAAAATACGTGTATAAAATCAATGACACGTTTACCCTCTCTATTCCTTGACCTACAGAAATAATCTCTGAGACAGCATTCAAATCCCAAGACCTGTTCCCTTTGTGATGCATCTACTGACTGTTTCTTGCATTTAGTGACTCACTTAAGAAGCCTTTTAACTATCATCCCCATCAGTGGCTTTTCAGTATATGGACTGACAACTACCATCTTTATTATTTACAAGTTCGCAGTAACATGTAGAAATATACTTTGCCTGAGGCATAAGTAGGCAAGTGGCAGATCTGCAGCCTGGAACCTGGCTTTCCCAGGCGGCATTGATGAGCACTAGTTTTCAAGGGATTCAATACTATTCATGGAAAACATGTAAAAGTCCAAATGGTGTCCGTGTTGGGTTTTTCCCCAGTTATATGCATTTGCTATGAAGACTGAGTTGCTTTTTCTAAAGAGAGAACTTCAGGAAAATTTTACTGGTGCAGGTAATTGATTTGCCTGTCAATAGTGAAGGCAGTACTTGTACGCCTACATCTGTGGCTAGTTTCCAGTGATTATAACCAAAGCATATTTCCAGTCAAGTTGAGCTTCAGTGTCCTGTCGTGGCCCTGAACCCAGTGTTAGAATGGAAATAAATTTTTGTATGCTGTGATGACATCGGACAGCAGATGAAACGTTCTTCTACTAATTGTCTGAATAACAAAACAGCATTTCACATGGAAATAAGCTGGAGTTTGGGAAGATGTAATTGGACCTTTACCATTTGTTTGTTTTTCTTGGAGCACACTGGCAGTTCTTACAGATTATTTCTCTCTGAGCAGAGGCACTCTAATGCCCTCAGCTGCTTATTTTGTCTGGAAAAATCAGGCACCCAGGATAACGATGACAGCAGTAGCAACATTTTGACTCCTAAATCCCTTGGCAAAATAGTTACATCATGTCTGGGAATAATTGGGCAATGACAGAATGGAAAAATTACAATGACTGAAACAAGACAGGGAAGCTCTTAGTGATGGGGTTTTGTGTGTTCATTCTTTTGAAGATGGCAGTTCTCAGTGCTACTGGGAGACTCTGGATTGACATCCCTTGTACCTACGTCCCATTCTTCCCAAAAGAAATATTGCAGAGATTTCCAATCCCTAAACTGAGCGTTAGTGCTAATCCACGCTACCGGTATTCCTGGTCTTTTGGCATAGAGGGTTGAGTGAAACTGCTTGTTCTCCAGATCATTCTATCCTTGACTTCTTTCTTGAGGTGATTAAAGATTTAGCTATAGGGTTGGATGTCTTATGGATCGAACTGACAGACATTACTTACTAGGTCCAATTTCAAACCAATGACTTTAAAGGCATTTCATACCTTAAGACCCGTAAAAGGCACGGGACTTGATCTTCCTATAGAGCAAAATAGTCTTCTGCACTAGAACTGAAGGAGCAATGTGCTGTTTCTGGCTGTCAATGTGTATGTTGGCTTGACTAATGTCATGATGATCTATTTCATCCTCAGTCTATGAATTCTTATATTGAATAAAGGCTCGTCTCATTCTCCAGCTTCCAAGACACTCCTGTGAAATTGTATCACAGTGTTGTACCCACCACCAGAAGAAAGTCAAGAAAGTCAGAGAGTCTAACGTAGGCTCTGCTGTCTATATCCATAGCTTGCAGAAAAGGCAGTTTCTGTTGGCTACTCTGTTGGGTAGCACAGACACAACTTAGATTGTAGTCTTGTCCTGAATTCATGGCTCTAAGATTACAGTATGTTCTTGGCAAGTCCTAAAACCAAAATTTTGAGCATCTGATTTATTTCAAGAGTAAGATTTGGGGATTGTAGAGAGTGTTTGAAAAGATGTCCTGCTGGATGGTCCTACCCTCCGTTATTCACGGATTCACAGTCTGGGTCTTGGGTTGGCATCTGTGGGGATGTTGGCTTCTTCCCCATGTTTTCTCTTATGTAGTGTATTTCCCGCAAGCTTTTACAATCACAGCAATTTGAAGAAGAACAATGACATAGCATCATAAAATTGCCTAGATTGGAAGGGACCTTTGTGATCATCTAGTGCAACCGTCAACCTAACACTGACAAAAAACATCGCTAAACCATATCTCTAAATGCTATGTCTACCCATCTTTTAAATACCACGAGAGGTGGTGACTCAACCATTTCCCTGGGCAGCTTGTTCCAATGCTTAATAACCCTTTCAGACTAAAAATTTTTCTTAATATCCAATCTAAACCTCCGCTGGCACAACTTGAGGCCATTTCCTCTTGTCCTATTGCCTGTTATTTGGGAGAAGAGACCGACCCCCACCTCACTACAGCCTCCTTTCGGGCAGTTGTAGAGAGTGATAAGGTCTCAAAAGACATAATAAACCAACCCATGTAGTGAAGCTGTGGTAGGGGAAATCATTGCATAAATTCAATTATTTCATAAAGCATAAATTTATCCACACTGGATTTGCGGATGCTGCTAAATGCTGCCTCTACAGCAGCATCATTGCTGGGATGTGAACCATCATATCCTGGCCAGATTCCAGTTGGGTGATTACTTTTTGCTCACCTACTCTTTTTATTACTATTTATATAGTACCGTAAGTCTACTTGGCACTGTACAATAACTAATTTAAACAGAAAACTAAGACCCTGCATTGGAGAACCTACAACCTCAGTGCCACAGCTGGTACCATGGAGTACAATACAACAAAAATAAAACATGCTGGCTGAGCATAACACAACAGAAGCAAAACATACACAAAGTGTGGTGCAGCCTTTACAGCTTGTGTCACGCAGTAGATGTCTCTTCAGAAGTTTTTTTTCTCCTTAAATATGCTTTAAAAAAATGTTTTGCAGTTTGAGGCATAAGAAGTGCCTACCAGAAGCCACTCCCAGTCTAAGAGTTGTCATGAAAGAAAGTGAGGATATTGCAATGGAACAGTGAAAAAAGTATAGGACAAAACCAAAGCCGATAGAAAAGAAAGAAAAAGAGAACTAAGGCTAGAACTGGAAAGTGTCGATCTTCTCTGCCTGAATGAGAAGCTTGTTTGGTTTTTTGGGGGGTGGGTTTGTTTGTTGTTTTTTTTTTAAATAAAAGGGAATGGGGCAGTCTTTAGTGAGGTATATGAATAGAACAAATGTGCTTCATGGTGAGGAAGACAGGAGAATTAACCTTGGTAACAGTCCAGACTTTCTGGACTAATTTTACTGAAACTGCAGTGCTGCAACACTAGAAAACTTGGAAGAAAACTGGGAGGCGGCAAGGAGAGGAAGATGACTGCCATGCTCAAACCAGAAAGGTTGCTTATATTTATGGGTTTGCAGTGCTGTTAGATCCACCGCCATGAAGGTTTGAATTATTTGCAAGTTTGCTTAAGAGTGGAATTGATAAGTTAGGATGGGAACCTGTGGTACAGTAAGTAAGCAAAATGTATTCCTTCCTTCAAAGTTGCTGTTTAGTTGGACATCTCTGTCTCCCCTCTTAGCCAAATACCTCATATGCTTGGACACCGAGGAGATGAAGGACATATGTATTGTGGATAAACACTTAAGTTGTGAGTTTTACTTGTTTTGTTGGTGGTGGTCACGTTGCCATTCAAACATATTAAAGATGTGTAGTTTTACTTGCATTTAAATGAGATGCAAGATTATAATTAGGACTCAGCTTTTGGTATCTAGAAGGACAGATTAGTCTTGACCCTGCAAATTTTTGTGTGGAATCAGTAAACTAATAGATTTGTGAAAATAAAGTAACTTCTTAGCCAGTAAAAGAATGACTGGATTGTTCAGTCAGCTCTGTCAGGTACAGAAAATTATTAATTTGTACTTGATTAAAAGGTGGGGAAAAAAGGTGCAAAGAAATAACAGATTATTATTAGCCAGATTTATGATACTCACTCTAACTGCTTTGTTGCTCTCTCTACTTTGTATTTTAAATCTTGATTTGATTGTGTTCTTTTAAAATAGCTTTTCTATTTGGATTGATAAATGGATTGGGAGGAACTTGAGGAACTTCTGTTATCTCTTCTTGTTCAGCTTTTGGTTTTGTTTGGGTTTTTGGTGAAGGTTTTTTCCCCTCATTCCCAGGTGAAGACAGAGAAAGTGTTGCAAACTAATCTTTCAGAAGGGAAAGGTCTCTTACAGTTCTTTAGCTTTTTTTGTCTTGATAAGCTGGTGTCAGGTGAGAAGTATTGGATTTGTGGGCATTAACAGACTAACATTAGTGGTCATTAGTCATCCAGCACATCCTAAGCATCCTTAAAGTATTAAAAATAAACAGATTTTTGACAGACACGTTGCATTAACTAGGTTCATGGATATAGTTACACCTGATAGTCTTCAAATAACCCTTGCCTTTTCTCATATCTCAGGATGTATTTCCCAGGCAATAAATGAATAAAAATTAAATAAAGTACTACTAATATATAATACTATGTATAAGCAGGAGACAAGCTTTAGATCTGTGGAATGCATTGAAATTTTCCACCATCTCAGTTTTGATGGAATAGTGTGTAAAACAGAGTGAGGCTGAATGCCTGGGCTGGCTTGTGAAGTCCTTATTCCATCTTGAGATCTGCACCCTTATTTTGATGTGTTGCAGGAGGAAAAATCCGTGTATTGGCTTCAAAACACAGCTTGTGTTGCAAGCTGAGCTCTCTCTTCTGGTGGAACTGGTAAGTGTGGGCCATGGCTCACCAGGACTGAGTGCTTGTCGCTGCACAGGGCCCCGCTCCTTTTCCAGGATTTTCTTTCCTGTGAGCTGTTGATCCATTTTGGATCTGATGCTGTCCTGTCCAACATAGTAGGCAGGTGCTCTCTTCAGGAAAGATGACCCTCCTACCTGAAAGAAAGGTTTTAACTTTGTGGATTTTAAATAGTTGGTTCTTTTGTTGCTCTTTTGTGCACTGGAGATCAAGAAACTCTGTAGTATGGTGGCAAATTCAAACCAAAGGAGCTGGGTTACTACTGTAGATGTAACAAATGGATTGCCTCTCTGCCTCTTTCCCCATCCCCCATGCTGCAACTGCTTTATATTGTGTCTGACATCTGTCACGTTACATGTGACATACATGGAAAATTCCCATGGTAATTGGAACCTGCCGCGAAGCTCATAGTTTCACCATCTGTGTGCTGGAGAAGCAATGTGGTCCAGGGGACTGAGCATAGGTTCAGTATGGAACTGTTTAGTTTTACCCAATGTGTATATTTTGACAATTATGAGCACGGTACTTATTTTCTACATTTCATCATCAGTAAGCAATGATGAAGGTATCTGTTATAAGACCATGAATTTCTGGTGGTTTATTATTTAATAGTTGAATAACATAAAGATTTAACTTGGATTTGGGAGTGGGGGGTGGGGGTGAGTTGGTTTATGTTCCAAACTAGACCAAATCCAGGTTTCTTTCTGCTTCTGTGACAGTACGTCACATTTATATGTTTTATACTGCCATAGAGAAAGATACAGATTGACAGAGAAATGGAAGTGATTTACTTTCTTTCCTCTTCTGTTAGAATAAACCTGTGTGGACAGCGATTCTTCATCATACATTTAGTCCCATTCTTCCCACTCAGGTGAGACCTGTGGCTACATCCACTGATATTGTGGGTCTGCTGATGATCAGCAGAGATACAGCTCTGGAAGTGAGCACATCGGTGTTTTCCATTAATACTTCCTTATGTTGCAAACTGGTTTTACAAGACAGCGTCTGTTTAGTTAACCCGCAGCGTTCTCTCTCTTTCTTCTGTTTTTCCAAAGGTGATGATACGAAAGTAATTTTCTCTATTTTAATTATAGTTGTGCTCTGGCTGTTCACTGTGGTGAAGGACAGGATAATGAGATAAAAACTGCGATAATCAACTCTCTTGCATAGGAGAGCTGCTGGCCTAGCAGTTGTTTCAGGTGTCTTGCTCTTTGTGGAATGTTGCTTACTTACGATATATTTGCTTGAAAATTGTAATTTCTGAGATGAGAATGAAGAAAAGAGACTAAAGAAACAATTTAGAACCTGCAATTGAAAGAGGATGCTTGTGTGTAGTTAGCACGGATCCCATCCCAAGTGGCTAAACCTTCTGATAAGATTTGGAAAATTTGCATTAGCTTTATTATGTTTGGTCACTGGGCCAAATGGTTTAGAAATGAACACGTACGCCCTGTCAGAGGAAGAGGACGTTGTTATAATTAGACCTTGGGCAAAGTTCCACATTGTGACTCCTGACCTGAGCCAACCCACAGATGGGGCTGGTGAGCAAGAGGGGGTGTCTATGGGGAGCGGGTGTGTGGTGAGCTATTGAAATGACGACAACTTGTTTGTGTTGTGCAAAAGGCTAAAACAGTACAAGGGAGAAGAGCTGTGGGAGGGAGCTTTGTGTAATAGTGGGATTCCCTCCAGAGAGAGATTCCCCATTGATTCTCACTGGAGGTACATATATAAATAGATAATTGGACATCTTTCATTTTTACAGTCACTTACTTGCAAGAAGTTGGAAGGCAATAGAGCTTTTATTATAATAAAAAAAACGCCTTTTGTTATTTTCATAAATTCTTATGACAACTTTATTATCAGTTACTTCTCAGAAAAATGAAATATGTTCTTTTCTTCATTTTCTTTGTTACTCTCCCCCCTTTCCCACCCCCACCCCCACGCCGGCTTTGGAAGCACATTTCCCCTAGATTTGGTTCTTTACAAAGAAAAGGCAAATCAGAGAAAAAGAAAAGGGAAATATTAAGTTGGAGGCTATTAGAAAAAAGTTTATTTTCTTTAAAACTGTATCCACCAATAAAAATCAAGGAGTTGTACTTGACTCTTAAATAGCATAAACAGGGCAATTTAAGTAAATGTCCCTCTGCATCCTGTGACTGGCAGGCTTAATATTTAGAAAGACAGTGCTCGCACTTAGAAATATTCCTTCATTCAGTGATTCAATTCTAAAATACCTGTGCTGGATTCCTCTCTAGCAGTCCTCAATTGTTCTTACTTTAAAAGAGTCTAGACACCTCACCTATCTACAGTTACAGTGTTGTGGCAATACAAAAGTGGCATTTTATCCCTCAGTATGAATTTCCTGTGGGCCACTTATAGATGGACTTGGAAAATGCCAGTGTTGAGAGTATGAGTTGTGCAACGGAATGATGCTTTGTGAAACTGAGGCAATACAAGTTTACTCTGTGCTCTGTACTCTACTACAAGCTCTCTGTGCTTTTGCAGAGTAATAAAAGCTGAGTAGCTTTGCTGAGTTTCTCAAGTATGGATCTCAAGGAACAGATGCCAATTTTGTAAAAACACCACAGGAACAAGCACTAACTTGTGGGTGGGGTATTTTTTCAGCGTTATGGATGAAAAAGGCCTGGATACTCACTGTTCACATCTTTGGTGAACTTAAGGTGAAAGCTGAGTCATGAAATGTCAGTACAGGACAATCTGTGGTGACCTGATCAAGGCACTACTTAACCTGTAGAAAATGTTGGCCTTCGTATCCATTCATGTAGTACTTATTTCCTGGTAAGGTACCTCTTTTGGAGGACTGCTTATCAAAGTCCTCACCTGAGCTCATAAAAGATGTCATGGTCATCTCACTTCAATGTCTCAGCCAATTTTTCCAAGGAGGATTCATTGTCCATGCCCCAGATAATTCTGGTCCTTTCATGGTTGATGGGGAAGCCTCTAGACAGGGGGCCAGAACTCAGTTACAACTGAATTGATGCAAATGTACTTATATTATATGTAAATCAGTTCTGGCTCATTGATTCCAGTTCTTTCAAAACAAAGTTTTGTCAAACTAATGGGTTTAAGTGTCATCCATGATTACCATAAAGTCCCTGAGAAGATGGTCTGTGGTGGAGAAGTTCAACTTCTTCTGAGGCTCTCTTGTGAAATCTTTTAAGAACTGAATCTCTTAAGTCTCCACCACAGAGAGGAAACTGAAGTTGCTGTGCATGTTGTTGTGCCAGATTTGAGGGCATTTTAGTTTTTCTGACAGAACCAGTGTCAGAGACAGGTTCCAGGGTTAACTTTGCCTTTGGCATCCAATGATGATGAGAATCCAATCATCTTATGAATGTGCTTTTGAAGCCAATTCTAGGGGCATGGAGAGCAAAGGAAGGTGGGCATGCCAGAAAGCATGCGCATGAGAGCTGCAGCTGAATCCCCTCCAGTGCATAAGAGGAGGTGGTAGATAAATTAATACCAGCACAGGTAGGGCAGGTGATTCCTGCCAAGCACATAGTGCCACAAGCGTGGAGGTTTGGGTGGTTTGGGTTTTTTTTTTTTGTTGCTTGTTTTTTTTCTTAAGTGAGCATGCTGATTTCTACACAAAAAGTCCCTGGAGAGCTTCTGGCTGGGTGCAGTATGTTAAGTTCCACTATGCAACTGATGTCCTAAAGGTGCTTTTCCTAGCACAGCTACTTAGTCTTTATGAGAGCTCAAAGCAGCCTTGTTCTGGCAAGCAAGGAGACCAAAGCATTGCTGGGCAGGTTGGGGCAGCAGCTGCTCCTATGACAAAGCACAGCTGTGTTGTTGCTGATCCAGCATCCAGCATCCTGCGGTTCAGTTCACCTGCCACTTCCCTCCTTGCTCCCCTGCTCCATGCCTGGGGAACCGGGCTTCCCAACAGGCCTTAATTATTTACTCTCTAAAGATATGGCTTATTCTGCAAATTAAGTGAAAAAGTGAAGTCCTTAAAAAATATAACACAAATAAGCCCCTGAGCTGTCAAACAACAAGTCCCTTAAAAGGGCAAAATATGCGGCTCTCTGTGGACTGCACAGATCCCTCCTTTCAAACTGCTGGCAGGAGACTTCCTGTTTGGATGGGCCGCTCACAAATGGTGTTGTGTGGTGAAATCAGTCACTTCCCAGCTCCTCCTTCAGGCCTCCTTTTGCCTCTCTTTACCCTCCTGATACCAAAGCCCCTCAAGCCTGGGTCCTGTCAGGATGGGATCTGGCAGCTCAAATGTAAATCTGGAAGTGTGCGTTGGCGCTGTGCAGTTTCTCCCCTGGATACAAAAAGCAGCCCAAACTAGTTATGTGTGTTTGAACACGGGGTAGACAGAGTGGTCCAACTGTGATAGTCCTGTCCAGAAAGGGATAAGTCAGTGTTTGGTGGTCTGGCTCCAGAGTGGTGGAAAATTGATTTCTGTTTCATTGTTTGTTTTATTTTGATCAAACGGGATACCTTTAGTGGATTCTTCCATTTATTCTGCGTAAATTCTCCAGGATATGCTTTTTGCTTCTGATACTTTGGTTCCTTTACTGTAGTAGTGAGAGAAAAGCCAATACTGGTGTTCAATGGCAGCATTCAACCTTGCCTACTGAGCGTTACTGATAAATCTACTTGCTGGGAAATCCCACACTAAGTTTGTAAAAACTTTGGAGGAACTTTGGGAGAAGTGGTTCTATGCTGCCTTACGAGAACGTGTTAATGCCATATTAAAGCTTAGCAACCTTGTCTAGCTTGAGTGTTTATTTTGCTCTTTCATGTCTTAGATCCTTCTATCCACTCCCAGCTGTTACACTAGTGATAAGCATTGTAACTACAGAGAGCTGCACAGATCCAACAGTCTTATCATTTAATGTCATTTTTTTTCTTTTTCTTCCTGCAGAACATGATCAGAAGATAGCATCATACACCATGATCATGGCACCCCGGAAGAGGAATCGTCATGCGTTGGGGTTTCTTTGTTGTTTTGGGGGTAGTGACCTCCCTGAAATCAACCTCAAGGACAATAACCCCCTCCAGTTCCTTGAGTTTTCTGTCCCGATCCCACCAGCAGAAGAGCTCAATGCCAGATTCTCTGAACTTGTGGTAAGTTTCTGCTGGCAGACTGATATATTTTAGGAGATTAATGAACTTCTCCCTTCAAAGGAGGAGTAAAGGGACTTAAGGGACTTAGTCGGGATAGGAAAAAGACTTCTGTTGAAGCTTCCCCCTCCCATTCTTCTATGACTTATATTCCTCTTATGAGAAAATCAGCAAATGACAGGGTGGATGGCAGTGGCACTGGGTATAAGTACAACAAAATGCTTAAATATGCTTATTTATTCTTGCAAGCCTATGCAATTCTCCACGTGTAGGATTGGGCATGTTAGAAGGAACCTTGAAAGTTCTCTAGAGAACAAACCCCCGACAGTTAATTTCTTGCTAACAACTTCTGATAAAATCTGCTGTATAATATAGTGCAGTGGAAAATATCAGGGTTTGTGGGTCTCTGAGATAAGGATGATACTGTTCTGTTGATCAGTAACACAGTGCTGGTGAGGTACAAGAATCAGGTGACCAGGCTAATTATGTTTCATCTGCCAGCTGCCTTTGAACCATGAAATGGTGCTGTTGCAGCAACAGACACAAACAGGAAGGCAAGCAATTATTTCAGATGAACTTTGTTGTTTGCTTTTGTGGTAAATGTTGTGGATCCTAGTAGCAGGCACTTGCTATTTGTGCCTGGCATTAAATGACTTTGCACTGTTGTCAAGACTACAAGCAAAACACAGGCAGAGGTCATAGGGCTGTGATGTAAAGGTGATACCCATTTGATTCAGTTGATTAGCTGTCTCATTGCCATTCTGGTATCGGAGGTTATGTAAAGTCAGGTATCTGTAAGAGTATATATGCCTGAGTGGTGCTACTGAGATGAGGAATAAAACAGAATATTGAATCTCGGAATTAGAGGAATTTGCCAGTAGTCTTTCTACATTACACTTATAACATTAGCCCACTAAGTTCTTGTCCATTGGCTTCAAAGTGCTATAGGAATGAAAATAACTATATAATTTGGGTATGCAAGTGGAGGTTAACATATGGGCAACTATAGTATGTCATACCAAACATAGGGACAGCAATAGTTTGTCAGATCAGTGGTCTGACAACCTAGCCTGGGCTCCTATTTCATGATGCCTAGGGAAGAATATAAGATGTTACCATAGGGGTGGTCTTTTCCAGGATACTCTCTAGCCCTCTAACAATTTTCAGCTCAAGGACTTTCTCAGCCAAAGTTGCTTTCTGTGTACGTAATACATTGGTATGGATTTCTTTTCCATTGGTATGGATATCTGTCCATTAACTGTTTCTACCTTCCCTAGCACCCGTGACAATTTTTTAGCATTTGCAGTATTCTCTGGCAGGGGGGTGTGAAGGAGTCAATAGGATTTGCAGCTGTTTCGGGAAGAATAGGGTGTGCAGCAGAAGAGAGTCTACTTGCTTCTGACTAAGTAGCAGATGAGGAATCTCCTTTTACGGAGATATGTTATAACATTCTGGTCTATATTTAAGACAGTTTGTCTTTTATGTGGGACTACTTGAATTCCTCTCGGAAAGTGCGGCTGTCCGACTGTGGAGAATTCTGCTTAGTGGCAGGTATCTCTCATGAGTAAAAAGTGTAATCTGTAATCTGCTCTGTTGTCGATTTATTTGCGGATACTGCTTAAGTATTGGTTTTCACATGCAAAGCTTTAATTGCTGTATCAAAGTTCAGCTCTCTCCAATACCAAGCTCCGTTGAAGCATTCGGTCCAGCCTTCCTGAAGATGTCACCAACAGATGTGCTTTGCTCCTGAACTTGGCTTGCTAAAACTTGAACTTGTTTACCTTTGGGTCATACTGAGAGACCTGTTTTAGTTGCTGCTGGGCTTTTGCTTACTGAGGAGGGTATCAGTTTCTACAAGGAGTTTGAGAGTTTGTGGTTGTATTAAGGGTGCTTTTAGCTTTCTTTTTTTATGCCTGGCAAATACTGCTTTCCACGTGCTTGTAGCAAAACAGCTCACAGCTGCCTTATGGAAGTCTATTAAACAGTATGATTTATAATGTTTTTGGTGCAAAATTTAATGACAAGTATACATGATGATCTGTAAAAATTTTTGGCCCCTGAAGTTTGTGAGTTGTTGGTCTATGCTATAACTTATTAAATGTGCTGACAGCCTGTAACGGGCATATACATTTCAAACAAATGAAGCCATTGAAATGAAAATAGATCATATTCATGTTCTTATTTTTAATGATAGTACTCTAGCCATCGTTTCATGAGTAGTGAGCTGGGAGAGAAAAATGCTATTTTTCAGAAGGTTAATGATGTATATCACACATTTTTATGAAGTACACAGATGGGATGGTGATGCACACCCGTAGGAGTCCCTGGGTAGGCAGGTAACATGAGAGCAGTTAGGGCTCTATGAGTGAGAGAACCTGGGCTAGAAACTGGGCTGGCAGAATGCAGAATTTGCCTAGAAGGGCTACTTTGTCCACAGGTCCGGATTAATGCATGTTGTATGAGACACTAAAATACAACAGGCTGCGTCTGTATTGACAACTCAGATGAGATTTTAATTGGATTAGAAAGATTCAGTCTGTAAATGCGCCAGTGTAAATCAGCGACCTGGAAGCGCCTGCGAGGGCTCTGTGCTGTGTACCAGCCTCCCCACTGCTTATCCGCTAGGGTCTAGTCTGGGTGTGCTTGTACTATATAAAAAACAGATTTGAGTGTAAAGCCTTTTGACCCAAATCCCCTAGTGAAATGATGACACCAACATCATCTGAGATCTGTAGTGAGAAAAGCATTTGTGTTAGCTCCCTGAAGCAGGCCCAGGGGGTATAGCCTCATCTTGCCATCTGCTCTGCAAAGGATATAATGAAACATTGGTGTGCTTGAATTAATTTTTAAAGCCTTATTTTTCCCCTTGTTGCAGTTAAAATCTGGGACATTTTCCCCTATAAGAGTTAATGACAAGAAGAGCTAAGCCTAGCAGCACTGGAAAAGCCTCTCTTGTGATGAATTTTCCAGTCCAGTAAATATTCACTATGTTTCTACCTGCCTTTCTGAGGAAAATGGACATTTTCAGGACCAGAAGCATGTCTTCTCTTATTCTTGTGGTCCTTAAATTGCTGTCACGAAATATGAATTTGGAGATGTCCATTTTGCAAGAGGAATTAGGAATGTGTTGGGATCCTTTGTTTGTGATGGAGACACAAAATAGCTCCAGAGCTTGCAAACTTGCTTGTGTAGACTCCAGACTGAGGCAAATATATGTGTATGGGCTGCTCTGTTTAGAGGATGCACCCAGACAAACCAACTGTGTAATGGCAGCTGCCTAATTGGACTCTGACCAAGGCAGTGGTTGTCAAATGACAAGTTGATGTTGATTTCAGCTGAAATATCTGCTCTTCATGCCACTCAACCAGAAAAACAGTTCTAGGATGGATCCCAGGCATTCATATTACTTGAAGCTGAATGCTGTGTTTAGGTCTTGCCTCCTCAATTAGAAAATTAAAATAGAAAAAGAAAAATACTCCTGATGTAGGCCAAATTCAGTCTTGATTTATTTCACTGGGAACACGTGCGGGAAGTAGGTCTGAAAGAAAACTGTGGCTCATGGTGATTTGGTCTGATTTTGCTTGGGCTAAGACAGGAGGAGATGTACTAGCTCTCAGACTGTCTGCTGGCAGTGATTGCTGTGGGACTAATGCAGTGGTAACAGTACGAGTAAGTCCAGAACAGTACAAAAGTGTAGATGCACAGGACAGAAAGCAAACAAATACTTGTAACTACAAGCTTTGCCCCTCAAAGGGCCACTTCATGCATCCAACTTAACGAGGGCAGAACAGCTGGCTTTAGTGCCTTCAATGAACAAGCAAGGAAGAGAAGTTCTAGAGAATAAGGTGCGCAGAGTGGTCCCATACCTCATAAATTGTAAAACTGGCCCTACCTAACCATAAAGGCTGTTCTAGACAGCATCACTTCTGCTTTCTTCCTCAGTCTCCCCTCTTCGTTGGCATTGTGTGTGCTACCATGTAGTAAAGCGCTTCTGCAGTTGGTGGTCTATTGGTGGGCACCAAGCTGGTTTTGTGCCTGCTGGCAAAAATAGCTGTGCTAAGCACAGGTGTTTTCCTTGTACAGATTTATTGACTGAACAGGAATTGCAGAAGAATCTGGAAGAACTATTGCAAGGCAAGGGGAAATAATCTTTTTCATCAAACACCTTCTCCGTGTCCTTGTTCATATTTGTTAGCAGTGGTGTGTTCTTGTCACAGTGGATTCTGATTCCTTTTGCTCAGTATTAGAATCCTGGATTCTTCTTGTTGGTTAAGGGTGGTATGCTGCTTGACACTAAAGATTTTGCCATCTAGATCTCTCTTACCCCAGCAACCTGATCCCAGATGTGACCTCAGACCATCTTAAGAAAGGTAATTTAAATGCTGGAAATTCAGGGAAAGCAGAAAAATGTAAAGAATGCTATCACAGAGGAAAGAGCAGTGTAAAGAGCTTGTGCTTTTATTGTTTCTCTTTTTGTTTCTTTTGTTAGTGGCTCTGTTGAGATGGTCATGGTATTTGAGAAAGTGGAGTTCAAGATTGTCTATTTTAGGATGGAAGGTCCATGGGGAAGAAGTGGAGTTTCAAAGTTGATCATATTATTACAGTCTCCAACCTTGAATTATAGTATCCTTGTCTGAGTTACCTACACCACTTTAGATTCTTACACTGAGAAAGATTTGAGAAATGCTTACTGTTACCCCTCTTAACCCTGGCTGCCTTTGAAGCATTCTGATACTTTTCTCAGGTGGAACATTGACTGGATTCTCCTGTAATGGTTTATTTCTTTTACGTTGCATTTGAACCCATTTCTTTTACAGTTTTGGTTTGGATTTTGTTTTATTTTTTTCTTCTTCATCAGAGTCCCTAAATAAGGGGGTTTGTTGACTTTTTAGATTCACAAAATCTTTTTATCTGTATTACTATTTACCATCCTCGCAGTCTTTTCCATTTATGCCACCAAAAGTACCAAATTAAGTTACATTATTTACAATTCAGGAGTAGCATAAATACTTCTGAACTCTGTATTTGAAAACTTCAAAATTATCCATTATGTCTTCTGTCCTGCCTTTGTGCTTCTTGTCCATTGGATTGACAGCTTCATATGATGTCCCATCATTCTTCAGTTGCCAAATGCGGTAGGTTGCTGCTTGGGTGAGGCAACATACACTCTTCTCTTCTCTCTAAAGAGATCTAGCTTTCTGACCTTACTGGGAAACCCTAGCTTTTGATGTAAAGAAGGTGCACACAGAGCTGCTATATGTTTCTGAACAATGAGGCCACTGGAAATCAAAAATGTATTTTCCCTTGTAGTATTAACTGAATGCAATGAAATAAAGATTGAACCAAATGCTGAATCAAAAGCTCTGTCCTTCCCTCGGGATCAAACACCTTCAGTGTGTTCAACTCATACTGGGAACCATGATTGAAACCTTAACCTTGATTTCTGTCTGCAGTGCTCTCTAACACCAACCACAAGAATGTGGAACGATGTTCCTTCCTGACATAACCCTAAACTCAACTCTTAGTCTCTCACCTTGTCACCTCTGATCCCATAATATTTAGTAGTGGCTTCCACAACATTGCAGTCTGTTCAATTTCTGAATTAAAGATGAGCTAGCTCAAGTTTCTAGCTGGAAATAATGGCAGTAGCTATGACAGTAAAGAGAAGCGAGAAAATGAAGATCAAGTTAATTCCTTCTCCTTCGGTCTCCTTGGAATAAGAGCTGCACAGAGAAACTTTCATGAAGGTGAAAAAAATTAGGAGATGTGGCAGGAGAGTCCAAGCAGCAGAGGCAACAACTTGGTAACCTCTCAATACTCTGATACTTTTTGTAACTGTGACTAGAACTTTTAATGATACCTGAGGAAGGCAGATATCCAGAGCAAGATACCTGTTGCTTTACTGCACTTTTGCCTTTTTACTCTGTCTGCTCCTACCACATGCATCTCATTTGATTTTTCTGCCAGTAAAACTAATCCTTTCCTAAAGTAAATCAGTGTCTTCATCTTGTCCTGAGACAGAACTATGGAATTAGTTTGAAATTTGCTTCTGTCACATATTTTGCTGTTCTTTTTTGATTTCTCAACCCTCTAGACAAGTAGTTTGCCAGCACTTCCATGCCAGAATGCTGAAGAACGTGAAAGGAGTTGGTTGGTCTACTCAGGGTATGTGAGCCATCCACATGAGTGGGAACTTTGCTAGTCTTCTGAGGACAGAGACAAAGGAACAGTGGGGTCACCAGGGACAAATTTCCAGTAGCATTGGATGAAGTGATCAATAACAAAAGTCTTGGGAAATCTCTGCTCTTTGTTTACTCCGTGACATCTCTCCACATCTGTTCCTTCTCTACCTCCACAGAGCATAAAATTCAGTGATAATAGTCTCTCTTCCCAGAGTAGAGAAAGTTGAGAGGGGGTGGGGGGAAGAAAAAGGAGTTTTATGCTGAAAGAGATTAAGGTACAGCATGGAAGTATCAGAGAATTGATTTATTTACTTCATCAGAGGAAGCAAAACAATTTCTGAGCAAAGCATCATTTTGGCACATACTGGATAACACACCTTCATCAAGAGCCACAGGGATATGAGATCCCAACCTAAATAACTGTAGCAGCAGTTCCCACTGCAAACAGCTGACTGCAAACAGCACGTTTCCTTCATGCTTAGTTCTCCCTTGCAGGCCATTTAATGTAATGGACACAACATAAACCTCAGATGAAAACTAGGCTTCACCACATTGAATAAGTGCTCCCATATATCACCAGTCCCACTCAAACTTGCCAGGTCCTAGCTGTGGTAGTGTTTGTGAGGCCCCTCTTTGGCTCTGCAACCTACAAGAGTACTTATGGGGTAAAAAGTACAAGAAATGCCTCCATTGTGGGCTTTCCTGTGAATATAGACTGCCTTAAACATTAATCAATGTATGTAGGCACAAGAGGGCATCAGCTGTGTTTCTCTGTGTACGTTAATGGGCCTGGAGAACAAAGTTCTCTATTTCTCCCTCAGCTCCCGTGTAATACTCTGGGGAACAAATACACAGAGTTGCCTCTTTATCTCTTGGCTCTCAGTACAGAGCACTACCTTCCCAGAAAAGTGTCCTCCATGTCTGAATCTTATTTAGTCCTTAGTTTCTCACTGAAAGTTTGTGGCTTAGAAAGACAAGCATTTTAGGTCCTCGCTTCAAACCTCAAACACATGTTGTGTGTATTGATAACAGTATTTAATCACATTTTAATTCAGGCATGTTGCCAAGATTTGAGTATTTCAGTTTCAAATTATCAGTCTTCTGAGTAATTCTGTCCTCTTCCTGGGTTCTTTTTAATGCAGGGATTTAATTTCTGTGTCACTTGCCCTGCGTGGAAATCATAGTTTCAGGCTACACCTCTGCCAGGCCTGTGGCTTTGAGTTGTTGATCAATACAAATTTCTCTGCAGACAGAGTTTAAAAGTGCCTCTATGCTGTCTGTAAGAGGAAGTTCTTTTATTCCCTGTGCCCATCCCCTCTATGCTTTTCTGTAATGAATGTTTGTGCCTAATCAGTCAGGAAGGTTGTGTAGCGCCAAATGCAGTTAAGATCTTGAGAGGTTCTTCATGTTGTCTTTGCATATGATGAGCTTGGACTCCAGCAAAGTAGGCGGCCTTGGCTCAGTGGAGACTCCCCACCCCAATTATTGCTTCCTTTCTTGCACTTAATGAGAATGCACCAGTGGAGATTGTAAGAACATGCTGCTGATGAGACGAAGCTGGATTTTTCATGACCAGAGGCTCATGTCCAGGAAGAAGACTTAGCATCATTGGAGTAGAAGACACTGTATCTGAAGGCAGAAAAAAGCAAAGCTTTGGTGCATCAGATTGCTCTCCTCGCTGATGGGGGCCAGGCCACAAAAAAAAATCCTTTCTGTTGGGTTAGTTCATAGTTGTCAGATTAATTTTTTTTCATGCATTCAGATGCACTTGTCTTCTATTATAATAATGGCAGAAGTACTGGGTGGTTTAAGATTTCTGAAGCAATGAGGGGACTGAGGCTTGGGAGACAAAAGCTCTTCATGGTATTGTAGTCTGCCTAGTTATGCACAGGTGTTCATTTATATCCAGCACAGTTCTTCAGTCCAAGATTGTACATACCCAGGATACTTTTTTTCTTTTTAATTGTCCGTATCCAGGATACCTTTTTTCTTTTTCTTCCTGCTCTTCAAAGAGAAATTATTCATAACATCGGGTCTGCTTTACACGTGTCCCACGTGCAATACATGTGTACAAGTCCCTGATTTTAGTGCACGTATCACTACAAGCGGCTTTCTATAGTTGCTCGAGTCCCAGTACATAAGAGGTATTACATTTTAGGCTTCATGGCAGAGACAGCTCCCCCCTTTAGACACTCACCTACATATGGACTCCTGTGATAGGGGCAGCCTTGTGGCACTGAGTGCGGCACCAGCACCTTGCATTTCTAGGCTCCCATCCAGTAGGTGCAGCTGGTTGGCAGCTCCCAGCTCCCCGAGCAGCTGGGTAAGAAGCAACAGTCGCTTTGCTGCAAATGTGTGAGACCCAGATGCTGTGAGAGGAGCACGAGATGGGAGCCAGGTCTTGCACTCTATGTCTGAGAATCAATAGGGTTGTTTAAACAAATGTAAATCCAGATCTGGGCTTACATGCCAAATTTTGGGTGTGAAGAAGCTGGGGGTGTTACCGAAGTACCTCTAAGGCTTTTGTGCAGGGATACACTCTTTTGTAGATCTTGTTGTTTTCTGTAAAGCTTATGGACAGATCATTATCTGACATAAAGCAGTACAGTTCCACTGAAGACAGTAGTGGAGTTATATTGTTCCACACTGCCTGAAATTTGGCCTGTGTGGTTGTCATGGTGATTGTTGGCTTCTGAATGCCACAAGCAGAGCACACTGACCACCTTTTCAAAAAGGTGGGGAAGGTAGTGGTCATGGTGGGAATACCTGAAGGGAATGTTTGAGTGTGTTCTGAGTATGATTTTCTTACAGCAGAAATGAAACACCTGAGAAATACCTGCTTACTGGACTACATGTTTTTAACAGGATAATCCTGATGTTCCCCAATGAGCATATGCATGTAGTCCATCTAGGGCATAAGAGGAGAAGTACTGGATTTTGGATGCACAGCAGATATATAGTTTGGGATGCAAAAAGAGAGGATAGAATGGATCCTGACACTAGAGAATAGACGTGCTAAGATGTCAGTCTTGTGTCCTCCCTCTGGTGAATGCTTAGAAGCTGTCATGATATTCTATCCCCAAAGCCATGGACAGGGAGGATGTGCTTACTGTTCAGAAATCTTGTGTCCACATGTTTCTAATACCTTATCAGCTGATTTGATAACACTGTCGTGTTTTGGCATAGCTGCAAGTAAAAGAACAAAATAATGTAAAACTCTACTATGGCCTTTTTCTTTAGTAAGACATCACTAATATTTGAATGGTTTTTATGTTGCATTATGGCTATAATGAAGAGCCAAGAACTTCCTGGACTGAGTCTGTAGGCTGCTAAAGTGCTAAAACACCAAGATGATATTGATAGTAAGACTCATATTAGCTAGCTGGAAGGATCAAATTAATTTATCTTAGCAACTTTCTGGGGCTTTTGCAGCTCTGTTACATAGCAATGTAACAGTAACTACCTGAATCTGAGGAAGCAGTGAAATTTTCCAGTGAGGAGGAAAGGTTGTGAAAGAGAATGTGATGTAAGTATTTTGCAGGATAGAAGTTATCCCTGCTGATGTAGAGTTAGACTCTGGGGTTTAGGAGGAATTGTTAACAAGATAAGATAATTGAATGGAGAAGTAGATAACAGTCATGAAGGATCATCTGTTTAATGTGTTGATTCAAATTAGTTTCTGTATATTTCTCATCTAGGAGCAATTTATATCAGATATAATCATTGCTCAGATATAGAACCAGAAGGAGAGTTGGGGGAAAAGGGTTTAAAATTATGTCATGCCTTTGTGTCCTTCTGTAGGCAGATTGTGTCTTCAAATAATGTTCAAGTTTGTTTATCACTCAGGGGGCCTGTTAAGGTAATCTGGGATGGCTCTTCCAGTGTTGGAGAGAAATGGCCTTTTCTTGTCAGGTACCTGGTCTGCAAAACTCCAAAGTGGAAAGCACAAGGTGTTACAGGTGAGGCTGAGTAGATGGAGTAGCACCTTTTTAGGATACAAAGTTTTCAGATCAGCAGTTTCCTGGCATCTTCCTATGCACTGGATAAACGGGAGCTTTTGGTGTTGCTCAATAAAGGAGATCACACCGGGCTTCCTCTGCAGCAGCTCTGTCTTTGGCGTGTATTTTCCTGAGGAAGTACAGACTGATGCATTTCACTTGGAACATCACTGACTCAGAGCTTTTAATGCTAGGTACCTCGTTTTCTGTAAAAGGAGAAGTCTGTAAACTTGCTGGGAGGAAAACATGTTTCAAGAGCATTACCTCTTTTTCCTAGGTACCTGTGCAAGCTTATACAACTCATTTCATGCAGTTGTGAGTTTTTTTCCCTAGTGGGAAACTGGGAATAGCGATGCTTCTTAAACCAGTTTTAGTATAGAATTGTAGCCATATTAAAAAGGTGCTGAGAAGATGTAGCACGTGTACGTCATAGGCGGTACAGGAGTCTTCCAGAAGCAAAGCGTATTGTATTTAAGATCTTGGGAGCAAATCTCTATTACTGTCTCCTGTCATAGACATTGCCCTGCTCTTATTGACTTGTTCTTTTTTTTGGGAAGAATCTGATATAAGACTCTAGAGCCTTCCTGGGCAGACTCTTCTTTCTTTCACATGTGCCATATGCAAAGGACCCGAGTCAACATCTGTATATTCTATGCACTTCTGTGTGAAAAAACACTTAAGGGCATCTTTTCATTTTGAAGCTTCCCATCATTTGTTGGCCACATAAAGGGAAAGGCTGCCCAGACTAATAAGACAAACACCTTTTGAAAAGAATTTAGCAGCATGCACAACAATGTTATGCAATGGTTTACTAGGTGGAGGTTTGAAGAATAAATTCTCCAAAGGAAATTACAAGGGGAAAGCAGATTGCAGTTTCCCAGTTTGGAAGGTTTCCAGGGAGATCCCTGAGTCATGGAAAATCCATTGGGATGGCTTTAGTGGCTGTGTTTCAGCATTGCATCTTGTGCAGAGAGCAACAGCTGGATGAGTTTGTTGGTCCATGTAAAGTTGTTGGCTTCTACATTAATGATGCGAGAGATCTTTTGGATTACAAATACTTAACCAGATAATAAATGCAATTATGATTTGCTGTTAGGAGATGAGTTTGTTCTGCAAGGCAAATGCTCATCCTTCTTTTATTCCTTTTGCTGTATTTTGAGAAAGCTTCTTATAATTTATTTCTTAGAAGTATTTAGAGAAAAATGTCTTGGCTGGTGTTTTCTTAAGCCCAGTGATGTCAGTGCAGTAGTTGCTGTTCTGATTATCAGAATGCTTGAGCAATGAGATAGGACAGGGTGTGAGGGAATAACCAAATATCCTGTCATGCCTTCAATTCAGTGTTTGACTATAAACCGAAATACTCGGTTTGTATGAGTGAAGAGCATTGTGGAATTGCCCTCCATCTCACCCCAGAGGAGATAACAGAAGCCTCATATATGGGTGGTTTTTAGCTGGTCTGGACTGATTAGTAGTAAATACAGTTCATCTCCGTTTATTGAAGTAGAAGATAATAGTAAAAAGGGGACTGATAGATCACTGAGTCTATTCTATGTCTGAAGTCTGTGCTGTGGACTGTAGAAACTGCCTGTGTTATGGGCTGTCTAGTTGAGAGGTTTAGTCTCTGTTTCAATTTAAAGCAGGTAATTTGATTCATATTTTGCACTGGTATAAATACAGAGTAAGCCCACTCAGTTTAATGGAGTTAGGGACATTCTGATCTCTAGTTTGCACTTACTAAATCTGAAGTAATTATTCAGAGAACAAGAGAAGAACTAAAGCCAGCTCCTGGTTTCACTTCTATCTGGGTAAACCTGAACTCATGCCAGAAATTATGTTGATTTATTGGAGTTCCTTTCAGTTTACCCTGCATATAAATTTGAGCATGTGTGTCTGAGCTGTACAACCAAAGCTCGATAAGTTAATTTTGCTCATTTAATTCTTAACTGACCTCTCAGTTCCTCCTGCCCTTTTACGTAATATTTTATCAGAGATTTAAAGGTCAGCCAAGCTCTGACTTACCCTTGTTTTCCTCCGTAGGGGCATATGACAAATAGGACGCACATGAGAGGATAAAGCTGGGAGGAGAGGAGTCAGTGGCACTGATGCCCCTGGAAGTTCAGCCTGCCTTTGACACAGGGCTGCAGCAGCAATTCCCAGCCCACATTTTGAGGGTTGAGCCAGCAGGACTGTGTTTGGGCAGGAAGCGATCAGAGAGGTGTGTGCCTGTGTGCTTTGGCACAGTCCAAGCTGTGAATTGCTCCAGCCTAGGAACCTCCTCTGAACTCATTAGTATTAAAACAGAACAGAGGAGACTTTGTAGGGAGGGAGAGGGTGGGGAAGCCGGAAAGGTAGCAGTTTAGATGGCTGTTTCCTAATAACCTTTCCCACACCTACCTTCCCATACAGGGTCTCATCTAAAGGACCTTGGCATGAAAAACAAACCCTGGCACAGGGAGGGGGGAAGGGTGGGGGAAATGTGGGGAGGAGAAGGAAAGGAAATGGGGGGGTGGTGGTGTGTGTGAATGGGCACTGTGCTGAAACAGCAAATTTTATTGATATTTAGTGTTATATTTGGTGATACTAGATACTGGCTCTGTGTGAGAGTGCTATTTGATATACTGTGTACAATCAGAATGTGAAGGTAAATGTGGTAGTTGCCCTAGAGGACTTGCAACCTGTCACAGCAAAAAGATATATCATGCAGAGGTTTAATGGCCTCAGTTCTGTTTGGTGTTTTCTTTAAATTGCCTGGATAGTGGAATACACAGCATACCTATTAACTTTCCAGGTGTCACTAGACTGTAAACACTATGGATATGTTAAAAGATAAGCTTAAAAGAAGATGGAGAAATTATGTGAAAAAAGATGGGATTCAATGGGGACAGTTGAAACATGCTCCTTTGAGGAGCAAGTCTGGTAATGTAGA
Organism: Tringa tobata; assembly: GCA_033628505.1. Classification (NCBI taxonomy): domain Eukaryota; kingdom Metazoa; phylum Chordata; class Aves; order Charadriiformes; family Scolopacidae; genus Tringa; species Tringa tobata. The sequence goes on from JAHREE010000287.1 coordinate 1,619,307, forward strand.
ATGGGAAGCAGCCATGTGGGTACACTTACTCAGAGAAGAAACTAGGGATTATAGTGGATCATGAGTGAACATAAGTCATGCAGGTCTTGAGGGTTTTTTTATTAAAAACAAGCAAACAAACAAAAAACAGTCATTGTCTTCATGGAATATATAACCAGGAATGCAGTCTGGAAGATGCATGAAGTAATCTTTACACTCAGGGTTGGTAAGATCTCAGCAGAAACACTGTCCCCACTTTTGAACAGTGCACTTCAAGATAGATGTACTTTGACTGTGGAGAGCCCGGAAGTCAATTAGAAGAGGAATGAGGGGTCCAGAGAATATGACCTCTAGGAAAGGCTGAAAGAGCTGGACTTGTTTAGCCTCAAGAAAGAAGACTGCAGAGGAACATTACAACAGCCTTTAATAGGCTTGAAAACTGTTATCAAGAGGAAGGAAAAAATCTGCTCACCATGTCTGTTGTTGATAGGGCCGGAAGTAATAGGCTTAAATTGCAGCAGCAGGGATTTAGATTAGACACGAGCCTGACTATTCAGTTTTCATCCCCATCCCTCTCATCGGGCTCACTCCAAATCCCTGGTATCACATGCAGTCCACCTTAACAGAAAAAGCAGTGATGATAGTCAACTGTTTGCATTATTGTCCTCCTATACCCACCCATATCTGTGGAGTGTCCCTCTTGCTCTGCCCGTATTGTAGTCCTGCCTATGAGTGCGTATCTAACCCATGATCTATCTCTCTCTCTCTAAACATCTGTGTGTATTGTTGCATAACAGGTATTGGTTTTCCTCATTCTTTCTCTTTCTATTTGATCCTGCAAATTGTTGTTTTATGCAGGTGGTTCGCCTGTGAAGGGCAGAAAAATGAACTGCAGATTCTGCTTCTAGTGGCCTGTGAAAGGGCTGCCACAATAAACCTTGCTGGTTTTATGTACTTCTGCTGTCAAGTCACAGAGAGCTTTGAGGAGTAGGAGGGGGACAAGAAGCTTCTTCAGAAATCAAAAAACCAATTAACCAATGATTAAGGAGGAAAAAAGGAAGCAGTATAGTGGTGTGTCTGTGTGTTTGGGGCTGAGAGGAAGGGATGTTAATTGACTTTCTGTGAGATAAATTTCTCTGCCAAAAGGCAGTGCCCTTGATGGATGAAAGTCTTACTCTGCTCCTGAACCTTGGGAATGAGTAACTTCTGTGTTGGAAGAGTAGAAGAGAAACACATCTTCCAGTATGTAAACATCAGGTGCTTTCTGTCTTGTACTGTTATGACTGAGAATCAAGAGATTTGGGCCCTTAGTACTGAAGGGGTTTTAAATCCACAACTTTTTGAGAAAGCAAGAAGAAAAAATAGTATAATGGGAATCACAGCCTTTTGTTTGTCCGCATTTCTGCTTTACAGTCAGATCTATGGCAGTAGCTGAAATGTAAACATTGCTTTCTATGCCAGCAGTCTGTGTGAGCAGCTCTTGTGTGCACAGTTGTTTCATCATGCACGAATTTATCAATAAAACATTGTAGGTATGGGCAGATGTTATGTGATTATGTCTTAGGTACATAGTTCTTGTGTATGTAAGGCAGGAGTGGCATGCGTATCTTGCACAGACACATACTATGTGTATGCAGTTGCATGGAAACCCAATGATGTTTTGCAGTGATCTACCTAATTCTTATCAATTGGGAAACTGATCAAAATGCTAATCCCCAGCCTCATATGGCATGTTGTTTCTGTGTACTTTACAAAGGCTGCTTCTAATTCCAGGGGTGAGGATGAAATGGACAAGTTTGAGGGGAGGAAAGGGCTTATTTTGGGGGTCATTTTTCTTTTTCTTCATGAGTTTTCAGTGGACTTGAGACATGAATCAGGTGCCCAAGTGAGAACTTTTAACCAATTTGCTGCATCTGGAGATGTGCTAGCTGTGTGGGGAATACTGCTATTGCCTGTTGAAAGAGCACCTGCCATCAAGTTCTGCTGTGGGTACAGTCATGCAGTTGTGCCAGGCACAGCCCTGAGAAGGTAGAGATGGGAACTGGTTGTTATCTAGAGAAGGAGGTGCTGTTTCACTCGATGCCTGCCTCAATCCCACTCCTGTGTTTGCAGTTGCATCTTAGGTAAAGCCTGTGAAATTTTTCTCTTTTTTAGGGAACTTTGCTGAGCAGTACTTTTCTTGCACTGCTCATTGCTCCTGTTTGTACGTGAGTGTAGGCAGTTTGTGCAGTCGAATTAACCTCATTCACTGACAGTTTGGACAGGCTGTCTTTCAGAATGCCTTATCGACCTCCTCAGTATTGGAAATGTGCACTCTTCCAGCAGGCTGCCTCTTACATGTCAGCCTGGTAAGCTGGATTGAACAAAACAATGGAAGGAAAACTGTAGGGGAACAATCCTATACTGTCCCCTGGAGGTGGACACAGTGATTAAATAGGGAAGGTTTATCTCTTGTACTTGAGGCATTCATAAGCTCTTTGCAAAGAGATTGAGATCTGAAAAAGATTGATTTTTTTTTAATTTTTTCTTTTAATTCACTCACTGCCGTTATCTCTGAAGCAGCTTTTTGGACAGCTGCCTCTGGACCTGTGATTAGATTGTCTCCACTTCTCCCCAACTGGTGGGCAGAGGCACAGCTCGAATGTGAGCCATCAGACTAACCTGTTTGTTATTTGCCAACAGAACCTGGCATAGGCAGTATGAACTGGAAAATAAAGGTTCCTGGGACTGTTGTTAGTGTAAGAGTGTAGCTTTCAGGCGATGTAAGTCACATGTTAGCAATGTGGTCCTACTCAGTTCACTTGTTAAAGCTATAATAGTTATGCTGGATTGGATTCTCTATTGATTGCAAAAGCTTGTAGCATGCTGCTGACAACCTCCTCCCCGATCTCTTTCGACTGCGTCCTCTTCCTCTACAGTCCCAGAGTAGTCAGTGCCATTTATCTCATGTCAGCTTGGGTTGTACTTCAGCATTGATTTACCCACCATCAACTGTTCTCACAAAGGGATTGCACATGAGCGTGAACCTTCTCTGGGGCCTGGATGCTGGATTGGATCCCATGGTGTGTCATAAGCACTGTTTACTTTGTACAAGATTTAAATAAATTCATCCAGGGCATAAGGCCGTCAGCTGTGCTATGCCACTTGGGAGCATCAGTGGAACTGGAATATGGCCCTTTTGGGCACATGGTGACAGACATCTATAAATGACCTTGGGGAACCTGAGGCAACAGGTATCATACTGTAAAGGGAATTTATTATACTGGCAACATTGGATTATGCTTCGTTCTGTAACTTGGGTGGGTTTGATACTGTTAAGAGACTGAGAGAGAAGGATTGATGAGGTGGATAATGAAGAGTGCATTTATGCATGACAGGGTCAAAGGGAATGAAAAAAAGATTAAACGGGAAAACAGAAAAGGTAGGTGTGTGGAAGAGAAATGAAGAAAAGAAAGAATGGGTATGTGAACAGGAAGCAATATAAGAGCAGTGCATTCAACTAAAATTCATACAGTGCAAGGTCATAATGTAAAAATGAACATACTTTTGGAACCTAAATTTTTGAGGTGAGTGTGCAAATAAATTATTCAAATAAAAAGTCTTCCAATCATGAGGGTTTTCTAGAGTGTGTAAAGGCATCCTTATATAATTCGTATTTTCTCAGTTTTGTTGCCTGTTGAATGACTCACAAAGTATCATTAAGGATAATACTGGTGTGATTGAACAAAAGGAAAACTTTGCAGCTGTGCAAAAACTATTTGCAAATACCAACGCTATCCCCATCTTGAAAGGGACATTAACTCACCTGAATGACAGAACCAGCCATTTTTTGAGGCAGGGAGTTGGGAAGCGTTTGACCATCTGCAAAGTTTACTCTATGGCTTTGTACTTGCAGAGCTTTTGCTCAGCCCTCTGAAGATTTTGGTGCTGGTCAAACATGAGATAGCTGCCAGTTTCGTTTGTTCTGGAAATTCTTAAGTTTACATTTTGAGCGTAACAAGAGATAGTAAAGTTTGACCTTTCTGGAGAGCTTTGCCAGTTTGTGCCATCTGAACCTTTGGTTCCCATGGTGCCTGTTGGTGCTGAGACCTGGCTGTCCTTTTGCTTGAGTACCCATCCACTGCTAAAGAACCAAGCAGTGCAATACAGCTGTAATCAGATAGCCAATATCCACATCTCTAAACAGCAAAAATGATGAAGCCTATTTGCCAATGTATTATGCCTTAGTCTTTGATTCTGTGGTGTAAAATAAGGATTGATTTCATGCCAAAGCTATTCCCTCTGGGGGTAGTAAAAGGATTTAATTCTTTAATAATTCTTTAATAGTTGCCTGAATATGTTTGTAGGCAGAAATAAACATATAAAAAATGAGAATATGTTTTTAGATGTCATTAGCTTCTCTCAGTCATAGAAAAAAAACCCACCATTACATGTGAAACACAGGGCTGGGATGGATACTTGTAGAAGGCATGTGCTTTCAAGAGCACTGGGAGAGACACTGCTACCTACAGACAAAAATTAAAAGTGTAACTCAAGTATCTGTAGCTGAAATCACAAGAAATTGATGAAACAAGAGGGTTATCCAACTAAACGTAAGAAAATAAGGAAAATATCCTTTCCTTCCTGGCAAAATATGTCTTATGCCCTTATTAATCAAGTTATTGACTGCAGTAAACAAAAGATATCATGTCAGAATTATGTGCTTCCTCATGCTGGAAATGCTATGCGTGATTCATTAAACTTTTATGAAGACAAAACAAAACCAAAAAACTAACAACAAAAGCGGACCCCAAAAAGACAACCCCAGCCTTTGAAGGTTGGTTGGTTGGTTGGAGTTGCTGGTTTTTGTCTTTTACAAAATGAAGCAGCTGTCTGACCTTAAGTCAGTGGGAAACTCTCTGGTGACCAGGAAGTCTGACAGCCAGTGGAACTGGGACAAGCAGAATGAGAAACTGGAACTGAGGAAATCTCTGAGTGTTCAAATATCCCTGGAGAACCATGTTTGGGGCTCTTGGTCTCCAGCATTCTGACTTGAAGCCAAGAGGTGCTAGAGCCCCAAAGCCCTGATGCTCTGTGTACTTAGAATCTTGAAGTTTCCATCCTACTCCCAATGTGGCTTCAACATCGATATGTTGAAAATGGGAATCTCATTGTGTCTTTGAGTATCTAAGTTTGCCTTTCAAACTATTTCAGGTTTTCCACATTTAAATTCCACAATTCCTATGGACTATATAAGCCTTCTTGCAAGGCCAGGTGAAGTAGACTGGTGAAGGAGCAGCTATCCCGTGATAACCTTTCCACAGATGACTGGATGGTAGAGATGCAATAGACATTTCAGTACAGAGATGTTGGTAGGCATTAATGATTCTACTTTAGAAAGGCAGGCATGTTGGTAGGTGTTAAAGGTTCTCCTTTAGTGATTCTCTCTCCACGTGAACCACTCTTCTTCTATATTCCCAAAATATTACTTTTTCTCTATAAATTTAATTTCAAATCACTAAGAAAAGTGCTGCCCTGTCTAGGTGAGAAATACTTTTCTGTTAGGTTTTCCAGGGCTTTGAGTGGTATCATTATCAAGCTGATGGGTATCAAATCCAGCTTTCACACTTTAATGAATGTTCCCAAAAGCAAGGGACATAATGTGGTTTTAAATCCCACAAAATACTGGTTTTATGTTTCCTACCCATTCCTCCTTCTTGTTCCTTTTCTTTCTCTTTGTCTCTTATTTCCTTGGGTTGTAGCCATTTTGAATGGAGGCCATCTTCCCTTTTGGCCTGAGAATTGGACTGGAAATATTTGAACCTCAAATCCAGCTCCAGTATATTCTAAAAGTTTTATCATTGAAATTCAATCTGTGTAAGTAAAAAAAAAATATAAAAAAAAAATGCCCCCATGAAAGTGAAATTAGTTCAATGTATCCCTCTCTCAGTAAATAAAATAGGAATAAATGGATAAAGGAGAGAAACTTAAGGAATATTAACTGGAGGTACTTTACATCTCCCTCAGGCCAGCCTGGCAAATATATTTTTAATCCGTGTTTGATGAGAACACTTGCAACTTCAAGCATTTTTAAGAGCCAGGAGGCTGATCTCCATTGCGCAGGGTCATGCTGGCATGAATTGCTGGAACTGAGCCGTCCATCCAAGGCACAGAAGAGGAGTTATTACATTTCTGTTGGGAAACTGGCTCAGGTGATTGAGGAGAACATTTTCCCTTCTTTGTTCTGACCGACCATTTTTTCTTGCCCTTTACATTTGCTCCCTGGGCGTTCGGTCACGTCAGCTTCCTTAGCCTGGCTCCAACCCCAGTCTTGATGACTGCATTCAGAATTTGTATTTCTTTCCCTTTCCTGCCAACCTTTGCAATTCCTTTCTCCTTCGATAGCTGCAGGCTGTCACTGAGCTAACTCTAGGATCTGAAGTTCTACACACTGACAGATCTACCTCTGTCGTTGGGTCAGAACGACCTATTCATGAAACAAATTACTCTTCTGAAATTTATTCTTTCTGTTGTTCCTCCTGCTTCCCTCCAAGGCAGCAAGTTTCCTTATGTGCTGACTGTTAGGATCCTGAGTCAGAACAGCAAAACAGTCTGTCTGATCCAGGATCTTCTTCTCAGCTAGATCCAGGGATTTCCTGTGCAGTCACGGTGGTCTTCTGATCTTCTTCTGTAGAAAGGGGATAGGAGAGGAAAGATGATTTGGAGGGTTCCAGAAGAAAGGTTCATGTCCCTTGTATTTTGCAGGCATGTCTTGGTTCTTTATAGGGTTGGATTTGATTAATGGTATAAGTGGGAGGGGAGGGGGGCGGGCATGTAGGCCTCTGGTTCTTCCTACTCCTTTCTTCCTCTCAGTGAAGGACCAAACTTATTGAAGACTAACTTCAGGATAGGATGTTGAAGAGCTTGACTGCTGCTTTGCATCCTGGAGAAGGTGTCTCTTTCCCTGCATTAATAGTTTGTTTGCTACCTGTCCATCTGACCTGGGGGTTAGAATCCAGGATTCTAACAGGATCCTCCAGGATCCTGGATAATCCAGGATCCTCCTAACAAAGACAAACAGTAGCTATTTCAAAAGGAAGGGTAATTCATCCTCCGTGTGCTTTTCTAGTCAGCTGTGCTTGGGTTTGCCTCTGGTGATCATGTTATGCCTGGAACCCTAAGCAGTTTCCATGTTACTGTGTTACCTGAGCTAATGTGATGACTTCTAATGTTCTTCTGGCTTAGTCTACCCTCCGGAGTCACAATAAAGTAGGGTGTGGATGCACGTTGCTCCCACTGGATCTTCCATGCTTTCAAACTACCTTTCTAGGCTTCTGTCCTGAAAAGAATGCAAAATTACGTGACTGGAAATTGCATATTCGTATTGTCCCATTGAAGAGTGCTCTTTATGTCCCCAATACAGCAGGTGTCCAAGGCAGCGTCTAGATACTGCTAAGTGTCAGTATCTTGCCCTCTGGGTGGTTTTAGTGAATAGGAGTGTTCTTTTGATGAAATGGTTGTCTTGAACTTATATGATTTGAAATCATCATTCAGGTTTGTGCACAGCTTCTGGGAAGAGCTTTTGCTGCTTTTCTGATCTGCTACCAGACTCCAGAAAGAACAGAATGAATTAGAAAACTGAGTTAGTTGCTCTATATTAAAAGAAAAAACAAAGAAAAAAATAAAGCAGCTAAGATCATTAAGCAGTTCAATAAAACAATCATAATTTTTTAAAGAATTTAGCTGAGCCCAGGCAGCTCACTTCAGATGTGTATTCTGGCCTCTTTGGTGGTTCTTCCAAACCTGGCATTTTTGATTGCCTGTCTGCCCCTCCTTTCCCTCCCACATGCTTGACCTCCAACAGCATTCCTTCGCTTGTCTTAAGACCTTACATGTCGTTTCACTCTCCCTCTCCCCCCAAGAATGTGATCCTGGCCTGAGCTTTCTAATTGTGTGTAGCAAGGATAAAACTCCTTGCCTCGCTTGGCTGCCCCCTTGTTTGGAAACTCACCCTAAACATTTCCACATGGTTTGCACTCTTCTTGCACAGCTAAATTTTTTTTCGGAGGTTTTTTGCCTTTAAACTTTTTCTTGTTTAAAAAAAACCCTCCAGCTTCTTCTACCTTGGGCTGCTGGCACTGACCTCGCCTTGTTACTGTTTGCATTTCTTTTGTACCTTTTTGCAGCTGAAATCTCTATGGGCTTTTAAATCTGTCAGCAGCCGCTACCAGGCTCAGTGTGCAATTTAGCTCACTGTTTTCACAAGTTTCCCAGCCCTGAACACTTTCCAAATGAGCCATTGTTGGGCTGACTTAAAGAGGTATTGTCTCTGCTTGGGCTAGGTTAGTGTGGGTGCCAGAATCTGCATGTGTAGCGTTCTTAGCACTGCAATGTCATTTTGATATTGGACCCCTGGACACTTCCTTCACCAAACACTTGTAAATATATAGGAAAAAGAAAACCCTGCCAAAACTGATTCATTGAAATGTTATTGGAAGCTTGTATTTATATTGCTGAAACTCTCATTTAGACATCTTCAGCTGTCCCTGCTCATGCAGACTGCTTGCTATGAAGACCATTCTTATTTGTTTAATTCCCATTGGCACCTGAAACTGACGGCTGTGATTGGAGGCTTGTTTTGGTCAGCATTGAATAAACACAGAGCAAGTAGCAATCTCTGCTTTGATGATTTTAGAGACACATTGTATAGGAAGGGAGTCTATTGTTATCCACCTTTTACAGAAGAGAAACCAAAGCTGCGGTTGGTGGCGTATCCAGAGGGAACTTGTGACAGAGTTGTGAGTCAGCTCCAGATCACAGCTTTATAGAGTCACAGAATCATAGAATGGTTAGAGTTCAAAGGGACCTTAAAGATCATTGAGTGGCAGGGGCACCTCCCACTAGACCAGGTTGCTCAAAGCCCCATCCAGCCTGGTCTTGAACACCTCCAGGAATGGGACATCCACAGCTTCTCTGGGCAACATGTTCCAGTGCCTCACCACCCTGACCGTTAAGTTTCTTCCTAGTATCTAATCTAAATCTCCCCTCTTTCAGTTTAAAACCATTGCCCCTCATCCTATCTCTACACTCCCTGATAAAGAGTCCCTCCCCATCTCTCCTGTAGGCCCCCTTCAGGTACTGAAAGGCTGTTATGGGGTCCCCCTGGAGCCTTCTCCAGGCTGAACAACCCCAACTCTCTCAGCCTGTCTTCATTAGAGAGGTGCTCCACCCTCTGATCATCCTCGTGGCTCTCCTCTGGAGCTGTTTCAAGAGGTCTATGTCCTTCCTATGCTGAGGACTCCATGCCACACAGCTTGGTGCCGTCGACAAACTTGCTGAGGGTGCACTCTTTCCGACTGTCCATGTCTCCAACAAAGACGTTGAACAGTACTGGTCCCAGTACTGACCCCTGAATTATTCTTCATTGTAGAAATGTAAGCTTGACTAGGTTTTAAAAGGGTGTGTTCCACCAAACTAAATTTTCTTAACAGAGACTGAATTTCCTGGTCTGTTCAACCTGATGTGATGCTGTGTGGAGGTACATCCTTTGTCTGAAACACTGGTTGTCTTTTGCTGGAGACTGTGTGGTGCAGAAGACAAATAGTTCAACCTGTAGGTTGCTGTTGACATTACTGACACT